>CAUYLG010020056.1:0-100526 GCA_963573385.1 Cacajao melanocephalus | reverse complement strand
AACTTCCTTTTAGAAAAACATTAATTCATGCTGTCTCTGCTAGCCAATTTAATGAGATCAAAGAAAAACAGACATGTCTTAATGAAATGAATTTCATATGTGTATGTGAATTATGCCAAAACTTTTCTCCATCACACTAGTGTTAGTAGTCTTTTATATGTAGTATCATATATGTAAACTTAATGTTGACCCTTTTTAAATTGCAGTGTCCTCTTGCATGGCAGAGCAAGTGGGAAGGCCCAGAAGATCCCTTACATTACCTTAGAGGTCTTGTTGCCCGTGCCCTTGCAATACAGGTAAGACTAAATTATTTACTAAGTGGATTGTATGAGTGTGTAACTATTGTATTATATAGATAGCCATTGTGCTAATGACTAATGAGAATTACATTATGATTTTACACACGAAATGCCATATATTCAGTATTCTGCCATTCATTGTTTTTGTATAACACTATTTTTTTTTTACGAAAAAAAGTATGTGCTTTCTGCTTAACTGTGGCTTTTCATCGTTTTTGAGAATTTAGAGAAAAATTTACAATTTTAGTAGAGGTGGATCACATAGATGGTAACTGAAACAATCATCACTGTGACTAGTTTGCTTTAGGGAGCTCCCTCTGGGGAGATCCTTTAGAAAAGCTTTTTTCAAATTGATCACGGTTTTTCAGAATAAACCAGTTGGGTACTGCAGGAAAACGGAATAAAGAATAATATAGACAGTGAAAGAGTGTATTTTTAAAGTAATAGTAAATGATACAGGTTAGTTGATACGGACAAGGTACCTTTGTGGGTTTTCCACTGTCTTCCTCAGCTTGTTGCACCAGCTTCACAAAGAGCGTTTATTTAAATCCACATTAACTGCTACTATCACATGAGTAACTTGATCTGTGTCCTTCTCAATACAGCACTTTTCATCCATGCTTTTAAAAAAAAAGTTCACAAACCTGTTCACATCTTTAACCTTGTCATCACTCATCTCTGCCCCACCTTTGAACCCCTAAGCATACATGTTATTCTTTGACAGCAGCCACATTTCATTCTCAATTTTTATTCTCTGGATTTTCTGTTCTCTTCCTGCTCAGTGCTCTCCCAGTCTGTCACTTTCTTTCCTGAATCTGGCCAATTCAGCCTCCAATTCATGGCATGTAACTATATTCTCTTTCTAGCATCTTCAGCATCCTAACTCGCTTTTCTTTATGCTTCATCCTTTCCAAAGCCATTTAACTTGAATTAGTATCTGTCTGTATGCAGGCTGGTGAGCTCTGCTACTGACATTTCAGATACAGTGTCCAGTATTGGATGGGCCCTGAGCACTGCTCCAGTATTCCACAGTAATATTTCAAACTGTCACTCTTTCTTGAAGACTCCATTCTGTCACTGACTCCCCTTTTCCTTAGCAGAACACCTTATGTTTTACTTCATAAAGAAAATTCAAGCTGTGAGCTATGACCACTTGAAAAATCCTGCCCTTTTCTCTCATCTACAAATTTGTCTGAAGCCATCTTCATCATCTTTGTTCTAATATAAAAGTTGACCTCATGCAATTGAAGGCTCATCCCTAGACCTCTGTACTGACTGTTATCCTTTCTTTAGAGACCTCCTCCAGGGGGTCTTCCCCTGGTTCCGTCTTTTCATCTTTTCGTCTCTTCTTACACTATTTGCCAGCCTACAAATGGGACTCCTTTGAAGGCACCAGGATCCATTTGAGCAATTGTTTGGCTTCTATTATAACCAGTTCTCTGGGTTGTAGGGTTGTTGGAAGTAGAAAAAAAGTGCTAGAGCTGGAAATGAGGTTACAGTTAGCAGGTAGAGAAGGATCTGGCAGGGACTCTGATTTACTCATCTTTCTATCTGCTGTGTATATATGCCTGGACATAATCTATCAGTAAATGCTAGAAGGAAGAAAGAAAGGCAGAAAGTCTATCAGTGATATTAGAAAAGTACAGGAATGCTATAAAGTTTGTTGTATAATTGCATGGTTGTGATAATTTACCACTTTATGTACTTTTCAGTACTGTTTTCTTTATATTATTTTTTAAAAGGAGAGGAACTTTTTAAATTTGCCATGAATGGTAGCCTATATTACACTATGTAAGTTCATTTCATAATTATGCTGTATGTTTCTAATGATAAATATATTGGTGATACTAAAATTAATATTCTTTAAAACAATTTTACATGAATTATTACAATTTTCTTGCATGACTATTCATATATTGATGAATAACCAGTCATCAAAACTGAAGATTATTCCACTCTTTAATTTTCTTAGAAGCTTTATAAGGCATTTAGCCTTAATTGTAGTGATAAAATACTCTCTCTAACCCTCAAGATAACTTTCAGGACTGACCATAGCTTACCTTTCATCCTTCCAACCAGGGAATATGCATGATTTCTTACTTCCGCAACCACTTGGGGATACTTTTTATATTGTTTTATTTTCCTAGCTTAATATTTTGTTCAGTTATAACTGTATAGATATCCATCTCCCTGAGGTAACCTTTAGTATTTGGGATTTGCTTTTCATCTATTCTAGGGCTTGATAAATCTCTAGTTTTCATCTGTGCCTTCTCTATTTCACAGGTACATATCCAGAGCAGCTTATGATACCTGGAGAACAATGTAACTACCTAGTTGGAAAACAAAGGGATGGGAAACTGAGTGGGCAGGGAAAATTAGAAGCACTCTTTGTAAAGATCTGTGAAAATGGCACCTTTCGGTTTCTTAAGAAAGTGTAATGATCAGACTCAATCCAAAGGAGGAGTATACAGCAGGTTGAGTACAGATCCAGCTGTAGTTTAAGATTTTAGGGTCTTCCATTTTGAGGCATAGTTTATAGAAAAAGAGAACAAACTATTGAGGGTGTCATATATAGTGCCAGTTTATTATAGGGGTTTTGTGCAAAGAATGTTAAGACTGACTTGGGTAGCATTCATTTATTCATTCATTCAGTCAAAAATGTAGTAAGCAGCTACTTTATTCTAGGCCCTGTGTGAAGTACTGGAGATATAATGGTTAGTAAGTAGATACAATAACTGCTTCACAGATCTTATATTCATTCTGTCTGTTCTCCTCTATCATTTTAGCAATAAAAATTATATAAATGTAAGCTGGGCACAGTGGCATGTGCCTGTAGTTCTAGCTACAGGAGTCTGAGGCAGGAGGATCACTGGAGCCCAAGAGTTTAAGTCCAACCTCAGCAACAATGAGACCTCTCCTCTTAAAAAAATAATTCAGGAAATGTGATTAATATTTTCCTGGCACCAAACACTTCGTGAGGTTGCTGAATATAGAGTGGTGAACAAAATAGATCTACATCTTATTCTCCAGGAACTATCCCTACAACTTATCAGAAAGACAGAACTGAATAAACAACAGTAAGAGAAGAGTGATAAAGGAAGTAAATACAAGTAAACAGCAAATAGCAGTACTTCCCTAGAAGGGGTTAGAGAAGTGATGCCTAAGCTGAGAACTTGGTAGGAATAATCCAAATGAGAAAAAGAGGAAATAAGCTGAGAATAAGAGAAATAAGCTGAGAATAAGAGGAAATAAGCTGAGAACTTGTTAGGAATAAACCAAATGAGAATAAGAGGAAAGAATGTATCAGACAGAAGGCAGACCAGAGTCTGATATCAAGAGTAAGTGTTCATACCAAAGTTATTGAAATTTTGTAAAAAAAAAATTTAATAAAAAGTAAGCATTGTGGTTTCAAGTAACTAAAAGCAGAGCATAGATTGCAAGGAGCCTGTGTTCAGGCTGGAGGGGCCAAATCATGATAATGTATTAAGGAATTATACTTTATCCTAGGGACAAAAGGTAACTGTTGAAGGATTTTAAGGAGGAATGTCAAATTATGGTTTAAAGGGATTGTTTTAGCTGCAGTATGGAAAGCCTACTTTGTGGCAAAAGGTTTAAGACTCTCTTCTGAATACTCTTAATTTAGAGAGAGCTAGAGATCCCCTAGGGATCCAAGGAAACTCAGCCAAAGAGAGTCTTGAAGGCAGCCTGGCATTCACTCTCTGGTTTCTACAAGATCCTTCAGAGCAAAGATCTTTAAAAAAAAAAAATACAGTATATTTCCAATGCCTATATACTGTGTACTGAATGAATGAATGAACAAAGGAATTAACAAATGAATGGACTAGACAGATTATTCTCTTTAGCGAGCTTAGAATTATTTCCCTGCCTTCAAATTTTTCTGCCTTTTCTTCAGAAATAACATCTTTGAAGAGTTTCTTGGGTTCCTGATTTCTACTCTTTGTTTTCTCCTTGGCTTGTAGCCTAGCCCTTACAGCAGGATATTCTGATTCTTCTGTGATTATCATTCTGAATTCTAGCATGTTCTCTACCCTGTTTGTAAATCTTACATTGTCAGCCTTTGTTTTGGTTCCTTTGTCCTACTTTTCTCAATGACTCATAGTTGGATCCCTTGACTGTACACCTGCAATTTTTGTTCCAACCCGACTCATGTGTTGATTTCTATATTCAAGCCAGGATATACAGAGAGATCGTTATCACCATGACCTAGTTAGACTAGGGTATGCTAAATAGACCCAATATTCTAGACGTGTTTAATGGACCCCTGAGTATCTCCCCCCATTATGCTTCCATTGCTAAGCAAACTTGGAGTGTCATGTGTTAAATTAGCATTTTTTGCCATTAATACTTAAAGTTCATTTTAAACTTCTGCTTTAGTTTCATGTCTTTAGTCTTAAGATCCACAGTGACTCCTTCTTGAACTTCATTCAATTTTTTTTTGCCAAACTCAAGCTAGTGGCTGGCACATTTCTCTACTACCAAATCCTGCCATTCTTCCTTCTTATGACAGAATCTTGTTTATATCAACTATTAGGCACCTTGAAGTTTGGGGAGATCTAAGCAATAAATAGCATTAATTATTGTTGTTATTAGTAAATACCACTTAGCATGACATATAGACTGTTCTTAAATCTTATCAGGAGAATAGACAACTAAATAAGCAAAAACAACAAATCACTAAAGGAAGTATTTGGGCAGATAGCAGAAGTACTACAATCTAGAACCACTTAGTGCTATCCCCTGTTCCCCAGGGGTTAGTTAAGTCCAAAATTTTTGGAATCATTGTTGACTTCTCTGCTCTCACACTTATCCAGTAAACCAGAAACTCTATTTTCTCTGCATTCAAAATACATTCAGAGATACCGTTTAGCATCTGTACTGCTACTACCTTGATTGAAGTCGTCATGAATGCAGCTACTAACTATCTAACTAGTCCTGCTTCTACCCTTGTCCCCACTGTTATTGGTTCTAAGCCAAGCAATCTCAAATGGTCTGATGTTAAAGTGCAGCTAAATTACATCACTCCTCTCTTGGAAATATCCCCGTGACTCGTCATCTCATCTAGAGTATCAAAATCCTTGTAACAATCTTCAAGTTTCTTTAAGGTTGAGCCCCATTACCTCTCTGATTTCCTTTCCTAGTTTTCTGCCTCATTTACACTGTTCTAGCCATACTGGTTTTGCTTTTCAATGAGCAAACCTGGCACGCTCCCTCTGATGGCCTTTACCCTTGCTGCTTCCTCTCCTTGGAGTGCTCTCCCCTGGATATGCATAAGGAAGCTTCCTTATCACCTTCAGGTCTTTGCTCAAATGTCATGTTTTCAGTGAGGGCATCCCTGACCATCCTGTTTCAAATTATAACTCCTGCCCCACCCCCAATACTTCTTACTCTCTTTTCCCTCTTTATTTTTCTCTGTGGCTTATGGCTTCATCTAATACTCTGTATATTATAACCTATTTATTTTTAAAAGTTTTCTATGTATTCTTCCACTAAAAAGGAGGCTTCATAAAAGCAGAGATTTTTGTCTCTTTAGTGCCCTATCCAGGCATGTGGAAAGTAACTTATATAAATAGGCTTTTCAGTAAATATTTGTTGAATAAATAAATAACTCTAATTATAAGGTTATTTATTCTCAAGCAAATTCAGGTAAAGCTCTTTTTTCCAGTCATCATCATTTAGCTTCCTGAGCTGTATTCTGTGGTATTTCATTACATATTTTGAAATTTTGGCTTCTATCTAAATCTACCCATAAATATTATGGTTTAACTTTATGCTTTACTTCCACAATCTAACATTTGAAGTGTTTTATTTTCTCTTAAGATTTCAAATGTAAAAAGCAATTTATTATAATTACATTGTTATTGTCTTACTCATTTTTTGAGGTGTCATACTGTATTTTGGAAAGTTCTGCTACCATACTCTGCATTGCTGGAAGAGTATATTATTTTCTTAACTCATCTTAGTAACTCTTCTAGTCCTTAAACAGTGCTTTACACAAAGTACACTGTAAAATTATTCATAGAAGACTTATAAACAAAGTTGAAAAAGTCTATACGTGGCTTTAAAACCTCCAGCATCCCCATTGTTGTATATTATACCCAGGAGGGAAACCTGTGGATGTTTTTTATTCATATAGGTGAACAAATATATATTTATTAGTTTATTCATTCAATGAATATTTATTGAGCTTCTATTATATGCCAGCTGCTGTTCTTAAGTGCTAGAAATACACTGTAGTGAGAAAACATGAAATTCCTGTCAACAGGTATGACTACATTTTAGTGAAGAAGATAGATAGCAAACAAATAAATATGTTAATATTAGAATTATATCATAATACTTTGGCCAAAATCTTGAGATTTAAGATTAATATACAGCCAAGCTTTAAGTTGGGTTTGAACTTAGGGTATATATTTGAACTTGTGTTTAGAAAAACAATGCTTTTACTATAACGGTAATATTACAAAATTTTAAGAGTCAAATTTTGCACAGGGATAGTAATTTCAGCAGTAACAGCTGATAAATCCTTTGTATGGCTAGCTATCTTGCACATTTGGAATACTAAACAGTACTCTATGGTCTATAATCATACGCAGTTTTATAGAAGCAATCTTACAAAATATGTTATTTGTACTGCTTGCAGAAGATAAATCTTGGTTCTAGAAATTTGACAACATAGCAACATAATTGGCTTTCAAGATAACAAAATCTTTCCTGAATTTCTACCTGCATAGCAGCTTTCATCACATGCATACCAATTTTAGAAGCTTCCTGGAGTAGCATAATAAAAGGATCTTTACAGCAGAAAACATGCAGAGAATACTTAAATTCTCATGACAAATTTGGTTTCTTGAAGAATCAGGAAGTTGTAGCAAACGGTTTTCCCTGCAAGTAACCAATAATTGTTAGTAAAATCTCCTACGCTGGTACCATTATTTGCAAAATATTGTTTCAAGGCTTCCCTTGATTTATGACATTTATGAGCCTTTTTTTTTTGGCCATTTAAAGGCTTCTTTTAATCTTGTTTGAACATACATTATTAATATATAACAAGAGAATTGCAAAATGTCTTGTGTACCATATACTTTTATTTTTGGTAAAGAAGAAAAATAGAAATGGTTGACAGTTTTTCTGTTGGTGTCAATAAATCTCACCTATCAAAATGTTTTATTGTTTCTGAAGATACAATAGAAGGTTGTGAACAAAACATTGTGTGCTTGTGATTCCTAAATCAGTCATAGCCTTCACCACATTTGTTTCATTGTCAATAATTGCATAACACTTTACTTGCTGATTTTCCATTCTATAATATATTATCTATCAGATTTACTTTGTTGTTAGCTATTTGCAACTGAAAATCTTTTCATGAGCAAGGAAAGTAGTGATTGGTTTTATTGTTAATTTATATGTTATCACACTTTAAAAGGACTTTGGGCTGTATATTATTTATCTATTTGTCTGTTGTGCACAATATTGAAGTAGACTATTATTGGGCTTAATACTACCAATAATACCAACTTTTGTATACAATAAAAATAATTTAAGAAAATGTTTTTTAGTAATGTATAGTCTAGAAAGAATCTTGAATATAAGATTCATAGCTTAGCAAGCCTCAGAACTCCTTTTACTTAATCTCCTGAAAGTTATTGTCAGTGATTTTGACAAGTTTTTTTTTAACCTCTGTAGATTCATAACCTCAACAAGAAATTGTTTCTAAATATGTATTATTTTTAATGTCTACAGTTCTGAAATTTGATAAGTGAGAAAGTAAATATTATGTATACCTAGTTTTTTTCCTTATGTCTGGATTGAAGATGATTTATATTGGATAATTTTTAAGTGATATTTGACCGTTTTTTCTCCTTGAGAAATTTTGAGATAGCAAAGTTGATATTCCATTATTATTTGGTCTTCACAAATGGGAAATATTTCCAAGTAACTCCTCCTCTTGAAAGACTCATGGTTAAGTAGAACTAAGTAACTTTAAGTTTTGTTACATGTTATTTAACTTTGAAAATGTCAGTATATTTAGTAATTCCACAAAGATCTGGATTTCAGTATTGTCTGATATATATCTTTTTTGTGTTAAATTTTTATTAATATTTCTTGACTAAATTATTTCCAACTTTTTCATATTTATCTTGCTATTGTCTCAATATTTGTATTAATTATCAATTGATTTCTTGAACCATAAGTTCTGAAATCAACATAAAATTAACAATTTTTATAAAAATTATTCTTTAAATTCTTTTCTTGCTATACTAAATACATATTAATTATTCAGACTAAGATAATTTCAACCTATAGAGCACATAAGGGGATTTCACTTCAGGTAACATATAGTGAATAATATTTTTAAATAAATCTAAATGTCATACGTTGTTGACATTACTAACATTGTTACACTTATTAGATAGGGGGGTAACATCTGTCCTTATACAAATATTAGTATTATTTTTTCTGGGATGTCAGAACAGTGTTAAAATAAGCATCTGTTTGTTGAGCCCACCAGAAGGTAAAAGGCAAATAACAGATCTTGCCAAATATTGAAACTCAACTAAACCTTATTTCGAATAAATATAAGGATGCAGTAAAGCAAAATGATGTAGATTAAGGAGTCTAGAGATAAGTGGGTTGGGGAAGGTAACACTTTAGTATTAATAATCAGGAAAGGTCTCTCTTTGGAGGTGATATTTAAACAGAGACTCGAATGAAGTAAGAGAGCAAACCTTGAAATGTATCTGAGGGAAAAACAAATCTAGGCAGAGGGATCAGTAAGTACAGAATCTCTGAGACAGGAATGTGCTTTACTTGTTCAAGGAACAAAGGAGTGGCTAGGGCATTATGTAAGGAAAGTTTTACTGGAAATGAGGTTGAATGGATGGCCAAGGACCATGAGGTATGAGTCCATGCAGGCTTGGTAAGAAATTTAAATTTAGTCTGAGTACATGGAGGTCAGTAGAAGGTTGAGAGTGGGAAGATTAAAAGGTTATTCTGCTGGTATGTGAATAAGCTATAGGGAGGAAGAATAGGAGCAGGCTGACCAGTAAAGAGATATTGCTTTCAAAAAGCACACAAGTAGCTGCATCTCTTCTAAAATACCAAATGAAAAAATACATTTTGTACCTTCAAATAAATAATGCCAGTAAAACTCACTTTCTGCCTTCAAATATCTTAGTGGAATTTGATGATTTCATAAAAATGAACTAGTTGAGGAAATTGCCTTCAAGATTATGGACAGTTACATAAATATTGAAAGACTTTATATTTTTCATTCTGCAGATGTTTCAGCATTTAGTATATGAAACTATCTTTTTATAGACCTTTGTTTGCTATATTTATGGACATTTGGGCCTCCTTTCTATGCCCATCTTAAAGTATAAGTTATATCCTGGGATTATCTTTACATATTCTTTTTAATCTCTTTTTACTTATGTAGAGATTTGAATATTAATGTGAATAATAAACATCTGACTTGCTTGGGAAGAAAAAAGAGGTTATTGCTGTAATCCAAGTGAGGTTATGATGTACTAGGGTGGTAGATGTGGAGGTGGAGGCTTCTTAAAGTAGTGGTAGTATTTTGATATTAAACTTGTGGATTTGGCTGTGGGGCATGGGAGAGAGTTATCAAATGTGATTTCAAAGTTTTGACTCGTTGTTTAAAGAGGAAGGGAGTGATCTTGCAAATTAAAAGTTCTAATGTGAACATGATAAGTTTAGATGCCATTTAGACATCTTGATGGAAATGTCAGAGAAGTAATTGATGAGAGAGCTGTTGGAATAGGAAACAGAAAATTAGCATTCATCACCATATCAAGATAGTGTTTAAAATGTAGGAATGGCCAAGTATTTGGCACTGGTGCACTTCAATATTGAGATGTTTAGAAAAGGAAAAGTTGTCAACCATTGAAACCAAGAAGTAGTTAGGTATACAGAAGAAAGCCTGGAAGGCTGTAGTAATAAAGAAGCCAAGAAAAGAAAGTGTTTTTAAAAGGTCAGAGTGATAAACTATGTTAAATGCTGTAAGTGAGGTTAGAGAAGAATCATGTTTGGCAACATGGAGGACATTGGTGATCTTGAGGAGTTGTTTTGTGAAGTTCTAAAGGATGAAAGCCTGGTCATATGAGTCTAAAAAAGAAAAAGAGTGAAGTTGAGACAACAAGTATAGACAGTATTTTCAGGGAGTTGTGTTACGAAGTAACACAGATGAATAGAGTGGTACTGATAGGGAGAAGAGCCAAAGGAATTTTTTTGGTTTTATTTTTTAATATAGGGGATTTTTTAAAAACCATATCTGTGTTCACTATAAATTTAAAAATTGATAGTACAAAAAAAGGAAATAATTGTAGGAGTAAAGTTCTTTAAAAGGCAAGAGAAAATAGGTCCCAATGCACATGTGGTAAGATTGGCCTTTAATAGGAACTTGAACTAGTCACAAAATAAGTTATAGTTATAAATTATTATTAACAATTAAGAGGAGACCTAAAGTAGGTAGACAGTATAAATTCCTGGTTTGCCACAGTAAAAATTAAATACTATGCCAAAAAGTAATTTTTAATAATCTTGTTTCTCATAGTGGTTTAGGTTCTGCATGAACACTTTCAGGGTTTTTAGCCCATGTAACTCAACTCATTCCTGTATTTAGAAGAGTGGGGGAAATGGTTAATAACAAACATAAAGAATGAAATTTTATTCCCCAAAATTTTCTCCACTAGGTGATAAAAGTATATCACTAAGTTCTACTGAAAAACAGTACTTCTTTATATCAAATATTGAGCCTAGAAACCCAGATTTATAAGTTTTTTAATTGAAAAAATATCAAATATATGGATAGAACGTCTAGTACTCTAATAGGTGGCTATATTAAGGATATGGGAAGAGTAAGATTTCCTTTTTTAACAGTAAGGTAGGATATATTCTTTTTCTAGACAAGACTATATGTATTAATAAAGTTAAACAAGGTAGCAAAATCAATTCAGTGGCAATGGTGTGATGGAGCCTAAAATCTTCCTCAAATCCTTTGTACAGCTTGAGAATTTTCAGTAAACTATACTATGTGGAGTACCACTAACATAACCCAGCCAAAAAGTGGTTAAGATTTTTAAAGTTCGAGTCATTGACTTCAATTTATAGACTTGGAAGAAGCAAGCCTTCCAAGTATCCACCATGCCATTACCACATTCATCGAATTCACAAAAGTTACTTTGTCCCACGATCTGCATCCATCACTAGACAGCATGGGAACTTTGTTCTTTTTGAAAGGTTTATTACAACTAAGTTTTTTAATGAAATGGAAATATGTAACATGTTTTAAATTAATAAGTGCTTGGCTTTACTACTGTTTTGTTTCTTGTGGGTATCTATTAATTTGGGTAAAGTTTTTTGGTTTGTTCCTTCTCTGTTTTGTTAATTCAAGATTTGACTTTTGGGTTTTTTTTTTTCATTTTGTCCAATATTTTTTCCAGATATTGTTGACATCCAAATAATAACCAACAAGGTGAGACCCAAAATACTAGGATTTTTAAAAATATTATTTGCAACTCTCTAATAAATATTGAATTAGAATTTGAAAACTCTTCAGAAATTCTTTCCACTTTATTGGATGCAGGTTCTATGCTTACTATTCCAAGAATTAAAGGGGGGGGAAGAAAATAACTTTCTGTAGAAAAATTAGGATATTAAGTTTAAGGATAATAATAAGCAAACCTGGGGAGGTTGGGGAGGAGCTTACTACATTATCTAGCATGCTTTTTACTGGAATCAATGTAGGTGATCATATATGTGTATGTTCTTCCACAATAGTATTTAACAATATCGTGTTCTGTTTATAAATTAGTGTGTGGAGAGACTTCCTATTTAACTTAAAACTGTCTCTTAAAAGATATATCTTCTACAGGAAAATATTCCATTTCTCTGTGGCTCCAGATCTGCTAATTCTGACATTTATATTCTACAAAATAGAATCTTCAGGGAAATTTAGAATAAGTAAAGGTTGAAATACCGTAAAAACAAAGTCCCATGTCAAACTATTTCTGTGCCTTTGGAGGGGAAATGTAAATAGTTAAGAAGTGTTATCCAGCCTACAAGGGAACTCAGTCCACAGCAGGAGAGGGTTAGGCAGAGAGAGATTTCTTATGGTCAGCTTTCAGCCATATCTTCAAATCTAGAGATGCGAAATGCCAGAAACCTCAGCATTTCTTTTTAAGTTTATCATGTTAAACCCTTTCTCAAAGCCAATACTTACTTGTTGCTTACAGAGTTGTTTGGTTGAGATTACTTACTTAAAAACATTAACATGGGGACATGAAAATTTAACTTTCTTAGAAGTTTTACTTTGAAAAACTCTCAGAAAAGCAACACAACGAAGTCATTACTTTAGGAAAATGTTAGCCAAATTACAGGCACAAAAATGTAGCTGTTGATTTAACTTGATCAAAGATTTTTTTTCCTTTGTTTGTTAATTCCCACTAGTCACATATAGAACTGTAGATATAAAGGTAAAATATATAAAAATTTGTTGTGTTAAAACTGGTAGAATAGGAAAGACATTTCTGATATGATGGCATTTGAACAGAGACCTAAAGGAGATAAGGGAATAGCCCATGCAGGTAAATGTCTGGGAGAAGAGAGTTTCAGGCAGAATTAACAGCAAGCACCAGGCAAAAAGAGTTTTTTGAGAAAGAAAGGCAAATATGCCTGAAGGAAACAAGACAGAAAAAGGTGTCCAGAGAAGTCAAGAGTTAGGTAGTAAGGAGCAAAGGGTTTAGAATTCGGGCAGGAGCAGACAACGCAGGCCTTGTAGGCCTTGTCTGCTATCAAAAGGACTTCTGTGAGTTGGGATAACTCTGGGCAACTTTATAAAGACTAGATTGTACAGAGGAAGGAAGGACAACAGTTAGGATTTATATTTGTACTTGCCTTTGAAT
This sequence comes from Cacajao melanocephalus, assembly GCA_963573385.1. Taxonomy (NCBI): domain Eukaryota; kingdom Metazoa; phylum Chordata; class Mammalia; order Primates; family Pitheciidae; genus Cacajao; species Cacajao melanocephalus. The sequence continues at coordinate 87,283 of CAUYLG010020056.1, read as the reverse complement.
CTTCAAAATATCTTTCTCAAATTATTTTTAACACATGTATTAATTGTATTTAACTATTCCTGGAAGCTCAGCAATGCCATGTAGTTTTCAAATTGATCCATTGTTTAAAGAATGAGGTTACGAATTGTCTTAACACTCAATCAATAAGCGAAGAGTGTTATTCATACCAAGTCACACACTGAACATTATATTTATCAGATGATCTGCAATGTGGTAATTATTGTGTTTAGAAATTATTGTCATTGTTCTTATATAACTAGAATATTGTTTAAAAAATAATGATCTTACTGAGAATAGTAACAAGGCATAATTTGGATAAGAAGTCAGTTCTCTGGTCTTCTTTATTCCTTCATTTAAATACAATTAAGTTTCATCAAAAGCATATTAGAGCCATAATTTTACTCATTGAATTCTGTTTTGCTCACCTTAAAACACTGAAATGTTTCCCTAAAAAATATGGCGATTTATAAGCTAATTTTTCCTCTAAATTAATAAATAGGTAGCATTTTTACAAATCGATAGATATTTTCAAGTCACCAATTAAAAGGCAAAATTTGTCAGATTGGATAAAACAAGACCCAACTAGGATGGCTACACCGTATCATGGCATTGCACTTTAAGTATAAATACACAAATAAGTCAAAAGTAAAATGATAGAAAAAGATGTACCATGCTAACACTAGCCAGAAGAAAGCTGGTGTAGCTATATTAAATACTGAGCAAAATAGGTGTCCCAACAAAGATTATTTTATAATGATAAAGAGATCAAGTCATCAAAAGGACATAACAAAACCAAATTTACACACCTAATAACAGAGTTTCAAAATACATGAAGCAAAAAACTGAAAACTGCAAAGGGAAATAGATGAATCCAGAATTAAAGTTGAAGATTTCAACATATGCCTCTCAATAACTGACAGGATACATAGCAGATCAGTAACGATATAAAACACTTGAATAACACTATTAGCTAAATTAATGTTTATAGAACATTATCTAACAACAGCAGACTACATTCTTTTCAAGTGTGCACAGGATGTTTACACTGGCAGATCCCATTCTGTGCCATAAAGCTAGTCTAAATAAATCTAATATAATTCAAACAACACGTAGTATGCTTTCTCACCACAATGGAATTAAGTTAGAAATCAACAACAAAGATTTATGGAAAATCCTAAAATATTTAGAAATAAAATACGCACTTGTAGATACCCTAAAGGTCAAAGAAGATATCAAAAATAAAGCTGGAAATGAACTTAATTGAATAAAATTTGAAACACAATACATTAAAATGTGGACATGGCACATTGAGAAGAATGATTGGTTAAATTACTTATTTGCATTAAACACTTTTTCCAAGGAACACAGTGCATTAAAACAAAATAAAATGGCATCAGTTTATAAATGCATTGCATTTTAAATTATGGAATTGCAATTATATGTGAATGAAGACAGTCATTAATGGGTTATAGGCTAAACAAGCCCACAAATATTTTGATATTTATTCCCATTTATTTTCTATGCACTTAAATAATGTTTTTATATAATTAGGTTTATACTGTGTCTACATTTTTGCATTCTGATAAATATATTAGGTCCTAAACAGTTTCCAATGATATAAAATATTTTTCAAATATCAGTTTTTATTGGCTGTGTAATTTTTTGGTAGGGATATGCCATAATTTAATCAGCTAATTTCTATTCTGTTTATTATGCTTTGAATTCATTATAATTTTAAATGAGCAGCCATGTATATTAATCTCTTGATTATTCCCTTAATTTGCATTCCAAGAAAAGAATTATTGAGTAAAAGGGCTTGTATATTTTTAAAGCTTTGACACATTTTATCACATTGTTTTATCATGGTGTACCACTGTATACTCCTACCAAAATTTTGTCCATGTTGCAACACTTAGCAGCATTTAATCATTATCATTTCTCCTGCTATATTGTTGGGCTAAAAACCTATCTCAGTTTTACATAACCATTGAAGATGATATCTTGTTTCTGTAACTATGTAAATAATTTGCCATTTTGTTAACGTTATTAACCCGTTTTCGTATTTGTGGTAAATGTGTTTTTTAAATTTAGTTTATGTAAAATCTTGCATAATATAACCTATATTTCTTCTGTTTTTAATGAAAGTCTATCATTCTGTAATCAGATGTATAATCTCACCTCCTTTTTTTCTTCATCTTAAATTGATTCTTTTTTGTTTCCTTCATTAATTTATGGAATAAAATTTTACTCTGAATGATAAGTAGCACAATTTTAGGTTAGAATGTGAATTGAAGGTTGAATTTTTTTGCAAACAGTTAACAATTTTTCCCCAGCATCGTTGACTGAATGTTTTTATTCCTCAGTGACCTTATAATATATTAAATTCTAACAGTTTTACTTGATTATGATCAGAGACTGAGTTTCTTCCTGGTTTGTGGATACACATTTCATAAATGTATGCAAATACTTCAAAGGAAGTTTTCCCCCATGGAGTATAACTGATACATTTGAATCCTTTAATTTTTTTTTAATTTTATGCTTTTGGCCCTTTGGAATTTTCATAAAGTTGTTTTTCATGTGTGTTTGTCACAATAATTATATAGATTTAATTCTATATTTAACTGATTTCATTGCTTATAGCCAATAGGATTAGCTTTTGACCTATTCCAATAGGATAGCTTCTACATCCCTAAAAATATTCGTGTTAATTAATATGTAAAAGAAATAGAAAACTTTTTTTTTAGAAAGAGATACAAAAGCATGTTTTCTGAACTCTAGCCTATATAAAAATGATACCTGCTTGTATTACAATTGATTGATAAGTTACCTAATAATATTATAGAAAAAATATCCTTTTACCTTCAAAATTCTGTATATTTTGGTCCATAAAGGAGTGGAACTCCCATGATATAGTATTTATTTCTTATACAGCTTTCCACTTACTGTCATTTTTCACAGTTGTTTTTGTATGTCTCATCTCCTCTAACTAAATAAGCTGTTTGCATTCAGTAAATGCTTCTGAGTAAATGAATGTAATTTGAATTCATAAATTCTACATAATCAACATTTTAAAAATATTGCAATATCGTATCAACTCAGAAAATCATTTATGTTATAATAACAGAGGTAAACTAGATAATCTTTATCATTCATTCTAATTTAGAAGTTTTACTGCCTGTGATTCTAAGTGTTTGTGCGTGTGTGTAATATTTGAGAAATTGCCTAGTCCATTTAGCTGCTCAATTCTATTAGCTATTTATTTGCTTATTTCTATATTAAATCTGTTATATGATATTTGAAGAATTATGGGTCTCATAATCACAGAAGGGACTAGAGGTTTTATGTTTAATCTGAACCATCCTTTAAAAGTGGCATGGCCCATAACTTAGAGTGAAGTAAAGAAGAAACATTTATGAAAAATATTTGCCAGCTAGCATGCCTATGACTTTGTTCAAAGCCCAATTTATGTGTTCATATTTCTGCTTAGTAAAGATAATGCTACTTACTTGCTGTATTTTCATGCTTATGAGTATAAATGTGGTTAAGAGAAAAAAATGTGCTTATTGTTTCTGCACTGTGAAGTTTGCTGTTCAAAGAAATTATATATGCTAAAATAATTTTTATTTAAACTTTATCTCATTAAATAACACCTCTGCATTAGTCTACTTTTAAGCTTAATAGATTAACAAGTTATTTTTTCCTTGGATTAATAACATTTTTACTAAAGAGCTTTCCCTTCTTAACTAATTATATTATCCAAACAAGTGAAAATCTGATTATCAGCCATACTCTAATTTTTAATTAGTTTGAACATATATATGTGCATTCATTACTGGCAGCAATTCTTCAGCAGTGATTTGAATTCAAAATTAATTTTATAGCATTAATGAAATAGTAGTATAATTGAAAATATTAAATGACTTTTAAAATAACTGAACAGGATTAAATATTATTTATAATAAAGATACAGTTAAGTATAATTTGATTATATTTAGCTAAGGAAAGAAATTACCAGGCCAATCATTTAATAAAAATTACTTGATGGGGAATAAATATGCTATGTATAATACTATTTAATTGAAAATAGATACTTTGTGAAGTGTTATCATTGTAAAGGATGATATCCAAGATAAATAATTATGGCTTGTTAAGAAGATCTTTTAAAAGTATTTTCTGCTTATGCAAAACATACTATTCATTGGTACAGCAACAGAACATTTATGAATACTAGTCATATGCATTAAGATGTGAATGCAAACACAGTAGCTTTAGAGGTTTTAATTTCTCCTCTCCATCTCGCTAAGAGATGTAAATGCTTGGGTAAATAAGAGGGTGTTATAGTACATGAAACACATCCTTTCTATGACAGTAATAAATAACACAGTTTTTTTTCTAGACTGTTTATAAATCATGCAAAATGAATTACTGAGTAAATGAGGATTCTGTGAGTTTTTAATGGCTGACATTACTATAGTACCATTTCTGTGCACCCGCTGAACTAATAGACTGATTGAGAAATCATCAGTAAGCTATCTCTTAAAGGATAGTATCACCTGCAGGAAATATTACAGAGAAACAAATCACCTAAGACTACCTGAGTTTACTTCCTGGTTCCAGCACCTATTATTTGACCTTGGGCAAGACCCCTAACCCCACTGTACCTCCACTTCCTCATTTTTAAAATGTGGATACTAATAATAACTTGCAGGTCATGGTAAGTGTAAACTTGGTTAATACATGGAAAGCATATAGTGTTTCACAGACATTGTTGTTTTATTTATTTGTTCCAAATGGCAATTTAAAAAAATTACTTATGAAATATACTTTATATTGATATGTATTTCTCCAAATGGAATATGAGTTGATTATTTAAAAACACCTTTTAACACAAAATTATTTCTTTTTGGACATTACCCTCCACTGTAATACTTGATTCAGTAAGATGGCAAATTCACCATCAAATCTGGAGTTGGAACCCTAATTCAGTTTGCATTGCCAAGAGAACTTTTTAGTTAGGCCTGGATGCTCAGCGTTTATTCAGCATGCTAGAAGTGATGGCCCCAAATCGGATGCTATACATTACGTTAATTTTTACCTTTTGGACTTTTTATGTTGAGTAGATTTTTACCAGAAAACAGTTGTGCAAGGAATCTTATTTAAGATGGATATTATGCCTAATTACAATGCCAGACTTTACAATGTAAAATGGAAATATTATATATATATTTTCTAGATACCATTTCAGAGCATTTGGAACCTGAACTTTCTCATTGAAAATGACTTAGGAATAAGAAGTCTTTAATTGACTTATCTTTTAAGTATGTGTGTATTTATATATTTATATTTTCTCCTTTCTAGAATTGGGTAGATAAAGCTGAAAAACAGGCTCTTCTCTCTGAAACACTTGACCTGTCAGAACTTTTCCATCCAGACACATTTCTTAATGCTCTTCGCCAGGAAACTGCAAGGTAATTAAAATGAAATACTTATTTGTCCCTGAGGGTAATTAATTTTGCTTTATTGTCTTCCTATTACACTGCTCTTGATTGTCAAGAAATAAATTTATTATTGAAACACAGTTCTGTTATTTCCTTATACTGTACTTTAAATCACAGTTAACCTTTAGCGTAAAAAAGCGTTGCCTTTAATGATGATGTATTTCATTTGAATTAAAAAAGATAAAATTTAACTTTTATAATTTTGATCATTTATCTAAACCTGTGCTGCCCACTATGGTAGCCAGAAGTCACATAGACTTATGTAAATGAATTAAAGTAAAATCAGATTTAAAATTCAGTTTTTCAGTAACTCTAACCACATTTAAAGTGCTCAATATTCACATGGCTTGTGACTGCCATTTTGGACTGCATAAAAGTATTTTTATCTTTGCAGAAAATTCTGCTGGACAGTGCTGACTAGGCTCCTTGGTGGAGAAGAGGACTTGATGATTAAGATCAAGCTCCTTTTTATACCACACTTGGATTGTCATATCATATATAATTTTTAACAAGTTGGAATGTAATAAAAGAGACATTAAAAATATCCTGAACAAAATTTAGTTGTTTAGTAACTCTCAGGGGTTTTTCAATTTATATTGTTTCAGGATCATATTATAAACATCAAACTTCAGTTTGGCTAATAAACATTTATTGAACACCCATCATGTGCCTGCATTTGAGGGTAATGGTCAAAACAGGATTTAAAAATCAAAAAAAAAAAAAAAAAGGCCTTATCCTTAAGGAACTTATAACATCAGAGAGGAGACTGACATGTTACAGTTAACTTTGAAAACTTGCTGTAAACTCTAACATATTAAGCATAGTTTAATGTTTCTTAATTTAAAAAGTTATTGTTATTTAAACATGGTATTGTTATTTAAACATGGTAAATATTTTACTTTTAAATAAATATGACTATATCTTCAGTCACTCTTCATATTTTAATTCCTAAGGATTATTGATTTGTGACATTTGGTGCTTTAACTTTACAGGGCAGTGGGTCGTTCTGTGGATAGCCTTAAATTTGTAGCCTCATGGAAAGGTCGACTGCAAGAAGCAAAGCTACAAATTAAGGTACTAGACTAATTTTAGATATTAGAATCTAAAACTTATCACCAACTGATATAAGAGATTCTTTTGATCTCAAAGTGACCTATCTTTATAGTGTAAGATCAGTAGAGTTAGATTGTATTACCTACGTGAAAAATCCAAATAAGTTAAGATTTGGCATGAAACAACTTGTAATAGAAAATACAGAATCTTCTTATGCAAACATAAGAATCTTAGGGATACAATACTTGAAAGTGTAACTTTTAGTACAAATTTATTACAAATCATGCAGTTCTTTTAGCTTACCTGTTCTAAAATTCATCCTAATATTTACTGTACAATAAACTACACACAGGTTGAGCATCCAAACATCCCTAATCCAAAAATTCAAAATACCCCCAGATCTGAACCTTTTTGAGTGCCAATATGATACCACATATTGTCATATTTTGGTCCACATAGGTGGCCAAGATAGTGACACCTTTGCTTTCTAATGGTTCAGTGTACACAAACTTTGCTTCATGCACAAAATTATTTAAAATATTATGTAAAATTACCTTCAGGCTATATTATAAAATGTATATGAAACATAAATGAATTTGGTGTTTAGACTTGGGTCCCATCCCCAAGATAGCTCACTTATGTATGTGCAAATAGCAATGCACTTCATAACGATGGTTCTGTCAATGATTTGCACATACTACAGTGATTTCATAAGATTATAATGGAGCTGAAAAATTCATATTGCCTGGTGATGTCTTTTGTTCACTGTAACATTTTAGCACACACATTACTCATGTGTTTGCAGTGATGCTAGTGTAAACTAATCTACACTGCCAGTTATATAAAAGTAAAGCACATATAATTATGTATAGCACATAATACTTGATAAGGATAATAACTGTTAATGCTTTATGTATTAACTATATTATACCGTTTATCATTATTTTAAAGTACACTCCTTCAAATTATATTCTTCAAAAAAGTTAACTGTAAGAGAGCCTCAGGCAGGTCTTTCAGGAGGTATTCCAGAAGAAAGCATTGTAAGCATGGGATGACAGCTCCAGGCCTGTTATTGCCCCTGAAGACCTTGGAGTGGCATCAGTTTTGAAGGTGGAAGGCTGATAGTAATAATCCTGACTCTGTGTAATTCTAAGCTAATGTGTGCGTTTGTGTCTTAGCTTTTAAGAAAAAAGTTTAAATAGTAAAAATTAAAATAAATTTTAAAGAGAAAAAAACTTTAAAAATAATCATATAAAAATATGTTTGTACTTTTTGATACTGGTAAATAACATAAACACATTGTATAGATATATAAAAAATCAAAAGTAAAAAATGTTTATATGTTTAAAACTCCTGGGCTCAAGTGATCCTCCTGCCTCAGCCTCCCAAAGGGCTGGGATTACAAGCATAAGCTATTGCACTTGGCCTGACTATAGTTCTTTAATGCAGTTAACTTTATGCAACTAGCTTTTCAGAAATTCCATTCATATAGTTCCAGATTCCTGCTCAAAACTCTTTTTACTATATACTTTTAATTTTTTACACATCTCGTGTTTATGTTTTAAGCTAAGTATTATTTACAGAAGCCAAAAAGTTTTTAAAAAATTAAAAATATAAAAAAATGTTAAAGTAAGCTAAGGTTAATATTGAAGAAAATTATTTTTAATAAATTTAGTGAAGCCTAAGTATACAGTGTTTATAAAGTCTACAGTAATATATAATAGTGTCCAAGGCCTTCACATTCATTCACCACTTATTCACTGACTCACCCAGAGCAACTTGCATTCTTTCAAGCTCCATTCATGGGAAGTTCCCTATATGGGTATAGGATTTTTTAATCTTTTATACTCTTTTTACTGTATATTTTCTATGCATCGACATGTTTAGGTATACAAACACTTACCATGTGTTCCGATTGGCTACAGTATCCAGCACAATTACGTGCTGTACAGATTTGTTTCCTAGGAGTAATAGGCTATACCATATAGCCTAGGTACATAGTAGGCTATTTCATCTAGGTTTGTGTAAGTACACTCTCATGTTCACACAATGCTGAAGTCACCTAATGGTGCATTTCTCAGAATGTATTCCCATTGTTAAGTGATGCATGACTATATTCCAAAAGTCAAAAAAAAAATCAAAATCAAAAACAGTTTGTTCCTGAGCATTTCATATAAGAGATACTCAACCTTGTAAAGTGTAGTATATGAAAAATTAGACCAAATCATGTCCTCAGGGAGTGAGTTTATAATTTGTGAGTTTATTAGTTGTTTTTTTTTTTAAGCTATCTGTGATGATCATTTCTTTTGTAGTATAAATTTTTCTTGGCTTTTTTTTTCTGTTAAAATCCATTATTTTTGCAACACCAGGTAATCTTTCAAACGTTAATAACAAAACTAATTTAAAAATCTGCGATGGAAACTTTTTCCCCAACAACTCCAACCTTCTTCCATATCACTAGTCCCTCTTCCACTGTCATTCCTTGTCATTCCTCTTTCCCATTTTCTTACATATAATTGTCCTCTTAACATCTTTTTCACAGCTAATATGACACTAGATATGTTGCATTATGATTACGTCTCTATACATCTATATTGATCTGTCTTGGGAGACTATGTCATTGAGAACAATGGCCGTCTTTTTCACCTTCAAATCCCCAGTCCAGTATATCATATCACGTGTAATTCCATTTTTTCCCACCATTTTTTAAAATATACTTTAAGTTCTGTGGTACATGTGCAGATTGTACAGGATTGTTACATAGGTATACATGTGCCATGGTGGTTTGCTGCATCCATCCCCTCATCATCTACATTAGGTATTTCTCCTAATGTTAACCCTCCCCAATCCCCCTACCCCCTGCTATCCCTACCCTAGCTCTCCCATCCCTCAACAGGCCTGTGTGTGTGATGTTCCCCTCCCTATGTCCATATGTTCTTATTGTTCAACACCCACTTATGAGTGAGAACATGGGGTGTTTGGTTTTCTGTTCTTCTGTCAGTTTGCTTAGAAGGATGATTTCCAGCTTCATCCATGTCCCTGCAAAGGACATGAACTCATCCTTTTTTATGGCAGAATAATATTCCATTGTGTATATGTGCCACATTTTCTTTATCCAGTCTATCATTGATGGGCATTTGGGTTGGTTCTGTGTCTTTGCTATTGTAAACAGTGCTGCAATGAACATTCGTGTGCATGTGTCTTTATAATAGAATGATTTGTAATAGAACAGTAATGGGATTGCTGGGTCAAATGGCATTTATTTTTCTAGGTCCTTGGGGAATCACCACACTGTCTTCCACAGTGGTTGAACTAATTTACACTGCCACCAACAGTGTAAAAGCATTTCTATTTCTCCACATCCTCTCCAGCATCTGTTGTCTCCAGATGTTTTAATGATCGCCACTCTAACTGGCGTGAGATGGTATATCAATGTGTTTTTGATTTGCATTTCTCTAATGACCAGTGATGACAAACATTTTTCATATGTTTGTCGGCTGCATAAATGTCTTCTTTTGAAAAGAGTTCATATCCTTTGCCCACTTTTTGATGGGGTTTTTTCTTGTAAGTTTGTTTTCGTTCTTTGTAGATTCTGGATATTAGCCTTGTGTCAGATAGGTAGATGGCAAACACTTCTTCCCATTCTGTTGTTTGCCGGTTCACTCTAATGATAGTTTCTTTTGCTGTGCAGAAGCTCTTAAGTTTAATTAGATCTCATTTGTCTATTTTGGCTTTTGTTGCCATTGCTTTTGGTGTTTTAGTCATGAAATCCTTGCCTATGCCTATCTCCTGAATGGTATTGACTAGGTTTTCTTCTACGGTTTTGATGGTGTTAGGTCTTATGTTTAAATCTTTAATCCATCTGGAGTTAATTTTTGTATAAAGTGTAAGGAACGGGTCCAGCTTCTGCTTTCTACACACTGCTAGCCAGTTTTCCCAACACCATTTATTAAACAGGGAATCCTTTCCCCATTGCTTGTTTCTGTCAGGTTTGTCAAAGATCAGATGGTTGTAGATGTGTGGCATTACCTCTGAGGCCTCTGTTCTATTCCACTGGTCTATATCTCTGTTTTGGTAGCAGTACCATGCTGTTTTGATTACTGTAGCCTTGTAGTATAGTTTGAAGTCAGGTAGTCTGATGCCTCCAGCTTTTTTTTTTTTTTTTTTTTTTTTTTCATTGGAATGTAATGGCGAAGTTGGCACTTTATTGGGTCCAAATGAAAGTTAAGATGTTTTTTTCCAGTTCGGTGAAGAAGGTCAATGGTAGCTTGATGGGGATAGTGTTGAATCTATAAATTACTTTGGGCAGTATGGCCATTTTCACGATAATTGATTCTTCCTAACCATGAGCATGGAATGTTTTTCCATCTGTTTGTGTCCTCTCTTATTTCATTGAGCAGTGGTTTATAGTTCTCCTTGAAGAGGTCCTTCACATCCTTTGTTAGTTGTATTCCTAGGTATTTTATTCTCTTTGTAGCAATTGTCAATGGGAGTTTGCTTATGATTTGGCTGTTTGTCTGTTACTAGTGTATAGGAATGCTTGTGATTTTTGCACATTGATTGTGTATCCTGAAACTTTGCTGAAGTTGCTTATCAGCTTAGTGAGATTTTGGGCTGAGATGATGGGGTCTTCTAAATGTACAATCATGTTGTCTGCAAATAGAGACAATTTGACTTCCTCTTTTTCTAATCGAATACCCTTTATTTCTTTTTCTTCCCTGATTGCTCTGGTCAGAACTTCCAATACTATGTTGAATAGGAGTGGTGAGAGAGGGCACTCTTGTCTTGTTCCAGTTTTCAAAGGGAAGGCTTCCAGTTTTTGCCCATTCAGTATATTGGCTGTTGGTTTGTCATAAATAGCTCTTAATATTTTGAGATACGTTACATCGATACCTAGTTGAGAGTTTTTAGCATAAAGGGCTGTTGAATTTTTTCAAAGGCCTTCTCTGCATCTATTGAGATAATCATGTGGTTTTGTCTTTGGTTCTGTATATATTGTGGATTACGTTTATAGATTTGTGTATGTTGAACCACTCTTGCATCCCAGGGATGAAGCCGACTTGATCCTGATGGATGAGCTTTTTGATGTGCTGTTGGATTCAGTTTGCCAGTATTTTACTGAAGATTTTCATATCAATGTTCATCATGGTTATTGGCTTGAAATTTTCTTAGTTGTGTCTCTGCCAGGTTTTGGTATCAGGATGACGTTGGTCTCATAAAATGAGTTAGGGAGGATTCCCTCTTTGTATTGTTTGGAATAGTTTCAGAAGGAATGGTACTAGCTCCTCTTTGTACATCTAGCAGAATTTGGCTGTGAACCTGTCTGGTCCTGGACTTAATTTTGGTTGGTAGGCTATTAATTGCTGCCTCAACTTCAGACCTTGTCACCGGTCTATTCATGGTTTTAACTTCTTCCTGGTTTAGTCTTGGAAGGGTGCAAGTGTCCAGGAATTTATCAATTTCTGCTAGATTTACTGGTTTATGTGCATAGAGATGTTTGTAGTAATCTCTGATGGTAGTTTATGTTTCTGTGGAATTGGTGATATCACTTTTATAATTTTTTATTACATCTATCCTATTCTTCTCTCTTTTCTATTAGTCTGGCTAGCATTTATCTATTTTGTTGATCTTTTCAAAAAGCCAGCTCCTGGACTCATCGATTTTTTTGAAGAGTTTTTTGTGTCTCTGTCTCCTTCAGTTCTGCTCTGATCTTAGTTATTTCTTGTCTTCTGCTAGCTTTTGATTTGTTTGATCTTACTCCTCTAGGCCTTTTAATTGTGACATTAGGGTGTTGATTTTAGATCTTTCCTTGCTTCTCATGTGGGCATTTAGTGCTATAAATTTCCCTCTAGACCCTGCTTTAAATGTGTCCCAGAGATTCTGGTACGTTGTGTCTTCGTTCGCATTGGTTTCAAAGAACGTCTTTATTTCTCCCTTCATTTCATTATTTATCCAGTAGTCATTCAGGAGCATGTTGTTCAGTTTCCATGTAGTTATGTGGTTTTGAGTGAGTTTCTTAATCCTAATTTCTAATTTGATTGCACTGTTGTCTGAGAGACTGTTTGTTATGGTTTCCAAATTCTTTTGCATTTGCTGAGGAGTGATTTATTTCCAATTATGTGGTCAATTTTAGAGTAAGTGCAATGTGGTGCTAAGAAAAATGTATATTCTATGGATTTGGGGTGGAGAGTTCTGTAAATGTCTATTATGTCCGCTTGGTCCAGATCTGAGTTCAAGTCCTGGATATCCTTATTAATTTTCTGTCTCATTGATCTAATATTGATGGTGCAGTGTTTAAGTCTCCCACTATTATTGTGTGGGAGTCCAAGTCTCTGTAGGTCATTAATAACTTGCTTTATGTATCTGGGTGCTCCTGTATTGGGTGCATATATATTTAGGACAGTTAGCTCTTCTTGTTGCATTGATCCCTTTACCATTATGTAAGGCCCTTTTTTGTCTCTCTTGATCTTTGTTGGTTTAAAGTCTGTTTTTTTCAGAGACTAGGATTGCAACCCCTGCTTTTTTTTTTCCTCTTCATTTGCTTGGTAAATCTTCCTCAATCCCTTTATTTTGAGCCTATGTGTGTCTTTGCACCTGAGATGTGTCTCCTGAATATAGTACACTGATGGGTCTTGACTTTTTATCCAGTTTGTGAGTCTATGTCTTTTGATTGGGGCATTTAGTCCATTTACATTTAAGGTTAATATTGTTATGTGTGATGTCTTTTCTAACATATTAAAAATATTTCCAAATTAATACAAGATGCTATTTCAAAGACTAGTAATATATTTTCTAAAATGTTTATTAAAAGTTCTTTAATAATTTAAAGTAATAAAATAATTATTAATTGCAGTTTCAAATGTTATACTTGCTAAAGATAGCAATTTAGATACAGGTATAAATACAATGTAGTTGTAGATGTAAGCATAGATGCATACTTAAAAAAAATACAATCCATGCACATTTCCCACCCCAAATTTGTGTTCATAGAAAAGGTTCTTCTTCACTGGACTAATTCAAAATGACCAAACTGACTAATGAGATGTTGGTATGTATCCTTTTTCCCCTATATCTAGCAACTTTGCTACTGATGGTTTTATGGACATATATCGTTATCATTTTGTTTTGTTTTGTTTTCAAAAAGGAGCATTGCTATTATCCTTCAGGAAATGGGATAAACAATGATCCAAGTTCCTAGAAAGTACATATTTTAGGCACAAGTCCCATCAATGTAGCCACATTAAAAAATGGTATTTACATTGGTCTGATGTAGACATGCTTCTCTTTAGAAACAGTCTTGCTACTGGATTTGAACATTTACATAGGGACTTTTTAAAATGGGAGTCTACATATAGCCAGAAGGATTTACTATATTGGGTCACTTCACATATTCCCAATGGCCCAAGAGGCAGAGTAATTTTGGCATTTTTATCAACACTCAAATTTTCACTGTAGATACAGGGACACTACAATATATGAAGAAAGCCCTTGTCTAGTGAAGGTGACAGGATATCCCAGACTTCACCTTTAAGTGTACCATAATGTTCTCTACTCCTGAGATGCACAACACACCTTGTTTGATTTTGAAGTAACTACTTTTTTTTCTGGGAGAAAAGTTGCTCTTGGAAGTTCAGGAGTGGGGTTCTTTGATGGCAAAAGTGAAGAGCTCTGGAAAAATATTGCTCTTGGAAAAAATGAAGCTATAATCAAGGTAATTAAACGTTCCAGTTGCAATGAGAATATGATGTGGTTTGTTGGTAAAGGTCATTATAGTATAGTATATTACATGAGTGTGATTTTATATCTACTGTTTTTATAATTAGTTAAATATTAAGTAAGTATAATGAGGAGAGATGTTAAATTCTGAATCACAGTCAAATATAAAGATGGCTTTAGTCAGCAGTGTTAGATTGAACATAAATATGTATAAAGCAGAAAATAAGTGACAGATGACATCCCCTCCTCAAAGTACCAAGTGGCACAGCCCAATCAGAATTAGAAATTTGAGGTCTCAGTCTGGAGACATGACAAGATATATTGGGAGTACCAGGAAAGCTGATTGAAACACAACTAAGGATCTTGTTTATTAGAAATCACTTAAGTGCTGATTAAAGATCAGTCTTTGTCATAAAAGCAGGAAAACAGAACATATTACCAAAAGGACTTGGGACCCATGCAGGGAGCATGGTTAGGGGAGAAAGGAGAAATTCTGGAGAGGAGAAGGTGGCAATGGCACCAAGCTTCTGTCTATGGGTTCCCAAACCCAGGTCTAATGGCCTGAAATCTAAAAGCAGGGAAAAGTGAGGCTCTCAGAATTCTTTGACTTTTAAAAGGTAAGACTGCAAAAATATATGCTTCCCTTCTTTTAACCATTTTGGTATATTGTTGCTTTAGTAAATAGAAAATACTTGTGTTTCTTGCAGGCTGCCTTGTGAACTCCTAAAAACTCGTTGACACCCAGGACATGATGAATTGATTTTGTAAATTTGATGTGGGAATGGTGATTAGAAGAATAAGAGAAGGGGCCCTTTCATGTATTCATTTATTATGTTCAGCAATATAATAAGTTGGTTTAAAGGAAATCTGCCAAGAAAGTGATTTGACTCCATTTGAAAAGGGGGTACCCAGAATGGAAAACCAATTTTAGCTTTATATTTGCCTTTAAAAACACAGATGGGCACAGTGACTCATGCCTGCAATCCCAGCACTTTGGGAGGCCGAAGTGGGTGGAGCACAAGGTCAGGAGTTTGAGACCAGCCTGGCCAACATGGTGAAATCCTGTCTCTACTAAAAATACAAAGTTAGCCGGGCATGGTGGCACACACCTGAGAATTGCTTGAACCCAGGAGGTGGAGATTGCAGTGAACTGAGATTGTGCCACTGCATTCTAGCCCATGTAACAGAGCGAGACTCCATCTCAAAAAACAAAAAACTAAAAACAAACAACAACAACAAAAAACCCCAACAACCATAGAGACTTGAAACTGGATTATAGAGGTTAGAACATGAAACCAAAGATCAAAACTGAGGTGTTTGCCCTTGTAAGTTACCACTGATGCTCTGTCTACTCCTGTTATCCTTCTTCCTTAAAGACAAAGACCAAAAATCAATTCATCTAGCCCCACGGTTTCTGCAGTCTTTCTCCACAGTACCTTGGCTTTGGGACAAATATAAATTAGAAGTGAATGGAGGGAGGAAAATCTCTCTAGTTTCTGTTCCACTGGGTCATTATTTTTTAAATATAAGTAAGATTGAACTGTAATTTATAGCTGGGAGTTCTGCAAGGTTTACTTTTTCCTCTCCTCACCTACATTTTCCTCTCTCATTATAGATTAATGATGGTGAGCAACAGAGCTTTGCTCAAGTATCAGTATGAAAAAGTCAGCAGAAAATACAAGGGTTTTGTCCAGCAAGAGTTGGGATGTGAGAGAAAATTCTGGCTTTAAAGACAAGGAAAAGAGAGTATTAAGATATACCTTTTTCTCACGCAAACTTTATTTGTAGCCACTATTTGTGTGTAGACCATTTAAAATGTAAAATTTGTGTTTGCATTGTTTATGTATGTGTTTCCCTCTCTCTCTCTCTCTCTCCCTCCCTCCCTCCCTCCCTCCCTCCCTCAGAGGGAAAACAAATGACCAGATACTGATTGAGGACACATTGATTTGGAAATAGCCAAAAATAGATACAGTTTTCAAACATAATTTTTTCCACGTTTCAAAATTTGTATCAGAAACTACAGCAAATATTATGTGTGATTTTCTTTATGAGAAAATGATAAGATGTACCTGCACTAAATTTTGGATGCCAAATGACATTTATAAACATATTTATAACTAGAAATTTCCTTTCAGATCAGATTAGTATCATCAGAAGCATGTGGGAGTCTTTTAAAAATTAATGTATCTCAACCTCATCTCAGAATTCCGATTAATCAATTTACTCGCAGTGGGGACCCAACCTGTGTTTTTTTCAAAAAGCGCTTGGGTTATTGTGATGCACACTTGGAATTGAGAATCACACTCAATGTTTTTACAGATGAAGGAGTGTTTTAGTTACCTCTGCAGAGTACATTACCTACAATAGGTGCTTAACACAACATGCATGTATTATCTCACAGTCCTGTGGATTCAGAGTCCAGGTATGGCTTAACTAGTCCATCTGCACAGAGATACCTCCTACTACAAGCAAGGGGTTGTCCAGGCTGCCTTCTCTTCTGAAGTTTGGAGTCTTCTTAAAATCTCTTGTTGTTGAGCTAATTCAATTTCTTGGAGTTGTAGGACTGAGGTCCCATTTCTTACTGGCTATCAACCAGGGGCCACTCTGGGCTCCTACAGGGCACTGTAGCTCCCATTAGATTCTCATAGTCCCTCTTACAGACCCTCTTACCATACGGCAGGCAGCTTACTTCTTCAAGCCTAACAGAAGACTCATGACAGTAAGCTAAGATGGAGTCATATAAATAAGGTGACACAACAAAAAAGTGACTATCTTGTTACTTTTACCATATTCCCCTGACTAGAAACAAGTTGCAATTCAGCCTACATTCAAGGGCGGTGGATTATGCAAGGATTTGTCTCACTAGGAGGTACCTCAAAGTTTGACCACCACGAGGTGGTCAAACCAATTTGTCCAAATCAGATTATAAAGCTAATTAAAGAAACATCAATTTTTTTATTCATCTGGGTGGTCTTTCAAAAGAGAAAACGAAAGTGAAAGAAAAATCATTTATATATAGCATGCAGAGTTAAATGTAGAGTATATGTTTCTGCATGTTAATTGAGCTCTTCATAGAATGTGAAAACACCAATTTATACTTTGCTTATTTCCCTTTTATATAGGTAAAGTTACTTGTTTTAAAATACTAAATAATTAATTTGCAATGACTCTTTAGCCCTAACATATGGTAGTGGTTTGCAAAATATTAATTTCTGTTAAAGTCAGAAATTTCTGTTAAAGTCAGAAATTTTTTTGGTGAGTGCAACTATGTTTTGAATAATCTACATTTACGATTTGAATCATTCAAGTGGCAAAATATTTTGTTCTGAAGGAAAATTAAGTACTTTACAAAAACTATTGATGGTCATTTGAATTACAGGTATTTCCCCATTCCTAGCATTGTATATCTACTTAAATATTTTTGGAGTTATCTTTCACAAATGTTTGGAGGAATCTCAGAGAAAGTTGGTTATTTTAACTGACCACTGGCTGAGAGAGCCTACACAATTCTAAAACTTAGTTGGCTCCCATCTGTTTCTAAATCTTTAAAGTATCCTAATTTTTTATTTGGGAGGATTTTCTAATGACTTTTTTTCCTGTTAATTTAAGATTATTCTGTCTCAACATACCAATAACAGTTGTGTGCATATGTTGAATGTATTTAGGGAAATATCAGTTTTTCTATTGCAATATTAATATATTTATATAAGATACTATTAGCAACAATTCTTCTCTTGCCCAAAGAAACATTTTCTAAGTTCCCTAAATTTGATTTAAAAACCATTTTGAGACATTGCAAACACGTAGCCACAAGTGTACCCACTAATCAGATATGCAAAATGTTACAATTTTATTAATATATCCCTTTTTGGAAAGAAATATAATTTTGTAGACACAGTTGACCCTCCTTTCTTCAAACATGACCTCCTCTCCTTACTAGAAGTTAACCAGGATAGAAGTATGTTTAAATCCTCACCATGCATATTTTATACCTTCCCTCCATGTAAGTATACCTGTAAAAATATGTAATATTATTTTATAGGGTTTTCTATTTCAATAAATTGTATAGATACATTTTTTAACTTGCTTTTTGTCTTCAAAATTGTAAAGGTGAAATTTTGCACAGTGATTTATGAGGCTGTAGCTCATTTGCTTTGACTGTTGGAGAGCAGCATTCCATCATATAACTGTACCATAGAATATTGATCTGTTCTTCAATTGAAGGACATCTAATTGTTTACCATTGCTCATCATAATAAACCAGGTCCTGTACACATGAACACATGCCTATATACGGAACAAAGCTAAATTTTATACATTCACACACACAAACACACACACATGCACACATACATATATAAATAATACTTATATATTCATATATATAAATAGCTATGTCTATCATATATTGTGTTCAATTCAATTCTGTTTGATTCTATTTCTTATAGGTAAAAATTGTGGGTAAAGACTTGCTAAATTGACTGGCTAATCTAATTAAGGGGAGGTTATTAGCACTTCTTTGAAAAATTATGCTGTAAGTTATATATCCAATAGCAGAACAGTTACAAGAAATAGAGATCTTCATTTTCTTGATATTGTTAAATTGCTCTTTAACGATTTTTAAAATTTTACATACTCATGAGTAGTATAAATGACTTTCTATTTCCTATGTCCTTTGTTATCTTTTTCAGTTCCCTACATTATATAGTTTTCTCAAACCGTCTCTGGTTTTGGAAAGATGATTAGAGGAGATGATGAGAGGTGTTAATTCTCTGAAAGAGTCATGATATTCTTTGTTAGGTCTCACTGGCTAAAAATGTGCATAAGCCTTATAACACAATAGAAAATAGAATGTGGAATCATCTAACTGTGGGACAACAGGTATTTCTTTAGATGTGCCTCCCACTCCTACCCACAATAATATATATATATTTTTTTAAAAAGCATTGAGTCCAGGGATTTTGGTTTTTCTAAAGCTGGTTGCTTCTTTACTAAAGTTTCTGAAACCACCAAATTCCATATTTTTCTAGGAATAAGATCAAGGGGAAACATCAGTAATCTGCATTCATTCACTTATACCTTTAATTTCCTTAATATATTTTGCATGGCTTATTTACATATCTGTTATTAAATGAGGTTGAAAGCATCCTACAAGAAGGTAAATTGTCATTCTTGACAAATTTCAAAGAAAAACAGGTTTTGTTGTCTGACTTGGTGCTTTGGGATTATTTGTTCCTTGTTTCTTGAAGGTCTAGAGGGATTTGTCTGTAAAACCATTAGGCCTTTGTTTGGGTTTGTTATTTTGCTGATAATCTCTGTGGTCTCTTTGTCATTGCTATGGTTTTCTTTAATTTCTGCATCTATTACAAACTTTTCTAATTTGTTTTCACATTCTCTCCCTTTTTTTTTGAGACAAAGTGTCACACTTTTGCCTAGGCTGGAGTGAAATAAATGGCAGGATCTCAGTTCACTGCAACCTCCACCCACTGAGTACAAGCGATTCTCCTGCCTCAGCCTCTGGAGTACCTGGGATTGCAGGTGCCTGCCAATAAGCCCAGCTAATTTTTGTATTTTTAGTAGAGATGTGGTTTTGCCATGTTGGCCAGGGGGGGTCTGGAACTCCTGACCTCAGGTGATCCACCTGCCTCTACCTTCCAAAGTCCAAGGATCACAGGTGTGAGCCACCATGCCAGGTCCACATTCTCTTTTGTAAATCTTTTGTAGTTAAATGCTATATGAGATATGCATTTAAAGCTTATGTTGTCATGCGTCCTTCCATGTTGAAGTATACAGAATGCATTAACATTCAGTTCCAAGTATTTTATAATATCAAGTATAATTTCTCCTATATATGCATAAGTAATTGAGTAAAGTGTTCAATATATGTCATTGGGTCAGTTTATTCATTGGCTTCAAATGCTCTGTTAAGATTTTATATGAGGGACTTTTGTACAACCTTTGATCAGACAAAATCATCAAGAAGATTGGAATTAGCTTTAATTCTTCTGAGAATCTCTATAATATCTTCATAATTATTCTTTCTATTCCTCTTTATTTCTGCAATCATTTTGACGATTTACCTTAAGTACTAAGTAAAGTGTGTTAAAATCTTCCACTGTGATTATGGGATTGTCTAATGTTTCATTTTAGTTCTGTCATTTTTAGCTTCACATATTTTGAGATCATATTATTATTATTAGGTGCAAATTTAGAAATTCTCTCCCTTTTATTTGTATAACTTCAGGTTGGATGGAGGTTCCATCTGATGTTAGAGCCTTTTGCCTGTTTCTATTTGGATATGCATCTTTCTGTTTAGCTCACCCCACTGACTAAATTATTTTTATTTGTCACATCTAGAAGTTCTTCCCCCACCATTTTTTTTCAGAGCCGTGTATTTGTTGTTGCTGTTGTCTTTCTATGTTTCATAACTAACATTTTGACATTTCCACTTGTTTTATAATAGAAAGTGCATCTAGGTTAGTCCAATCTGTTATATGGTTAGAATCAGAAATCCAAACCACAGTTACTTACCAAAAGCAAGAATTTACATTCCTACTAAATAAATCTTATCCAAGTGACTTATTCCAACTAAAAAACCACAAAACAGAAGCCCAGTGGTTTTCTATTTCTAGGAGATACAATTTAACTTGTTATATTCTAGGAGTTATAATTTAACTCTCTTGTAAGTTAAATTATACTTACAAGTATAATTTAAGTGCATACTCTGTGATAGCTACTTTATAAAGTGCTTTATACATATCAAATCTTCATACAAATACTATGAAGTAAATGTCATCATGATTCCCTTTTGACTGATGAAGAAACTGAGTTATAGTGGTTAAATAACTTACCCAAAGTTACTTAATTATTAAATGATAGAACTAGGGTTTGAACATAGATCTTCTGATTCTGGAGCCCTGATCCTCACCACAATGCCACTACTGCATTTAGATAAAAAGAAGAGATATCCCTTCTCTGGGCCACTCCCTCTAAAAGGATCAGAACTGAATTTCTCTGGCCAGTTTTCTTTTCATAAGCACACAATTCATGGAGCTAAAGGCATGTACCCTCCTAGAGTTCCCTACCATATTCTAGATCAGAATTTCCTGCCAAAACTCTTTTTCAGTGTCTGAATGGGTCTCTTTTCTCACTGTGTCTTCCTAAGAGTAGCTATCACTACTGTAACAGGTACCTCTCGCCTAAGGTGGGCTTTATCTAGGGTTCGCAGTTAGACCTTGGACATGTAGGTTAGAGTGTCCACATGCATTCATATGGGGTTTTTCATACAAAGCTGGACTTAACATATGTAGGAATAGATGAGATATGGGCTTCAGAAAATGATCTGGGGACCTAGGATTGACACTTCATTTCAGTAAAACACTTCTAGGAATCTGAGGTTTCTAATTTTGAGCTTGACCTTGCAGGGCATTGTGCAGATGATAGAAGGATTTTATTTAATAAGTATTTAGCATGAATTATAACTTTCAAATATTCAAACATTTGAATATAATCCTCCATTCATTAGGTAGCTACAAATGCTAAGAGAAATTTGTGTAACACACATACTGTCCATTTGTGAATGTGTCCCTAATATGACAACTTCCTCATTTCTTTTCTCCACAGGATTTAAATAAATATCTCTGGAATATGGATGTCATTTTTTACTTCTCTCTGAGGATGTTATGATTTTCTTAAATTAGAGTTGGGGATTTGTGTAACAGGAAGGTAGCAGAGTTGACACATAGACTATAAAGAATCAAGGTCACAGTATTATTTCATCTGCATCTTTCCCAATAGATCATATAGCAGTTAGTAGGAATTCAAAACATTCTTGTTGTATAAGTAAAAAAAAATAATAGCTACCATTAATGGAACATTTATTATGTGTCAGAGGTAGTGCTTATTACTTTCCATAGGTTATCTTATTTAATATTGACACCAACACTTTTAGTTAAGTACCATTATTACCACCTTTTAAAGAGGATAAAACAAGCTCAGAGGGTAACTAGCTCAAGATGAGAAAGTCAGTGATTGACAGTCCAGAGTTAAACTAAGTATGACTTTATAATGCATGCAGATGGTTATAATGTTATTTTATTCCCAAAGAACTAATAAACTAAAAAATAGCTATGAGTTTCCTTAAAGTCAAGTTAATCCTAAAAACCTAGCTGAAACATATCATGTGCTTTGCAATCTTACCTTGATGCCTCCCTAAGCAGCTGAGACTTGCACATCTAAATACAATAATATAAGTATGTTTAAACCTAAATTTTGTTTCAACACATTAGAAAACATGATATTCTATTTACTAATGTTAGGATAAGAATGAAAAGAAAGCAAGACACACACTGGCATCATTTCCTTTTTTGCAATCAATATATTAACACATTTTTATTGAGTTATATGGATTATCACTATTTGTCATGCTTCTGATTGAAGATGCCAGATAGGATATTGTCATGGTAAATATAATAATTCAATTCTTTATTG
This sequence comes from Cacajao melanocephalus, assembly GCA_963573385.1. Taxonomy (NCBI): domain Eukaryota; kingdom Metazoa; phylum Chordata; class Mammalia; order Primates; family Pitheciidae; genus Cacajao; species Cacajao melanocephalus. Next base: position 64,526 of record CAUYLG010020056.1, on the reverse strand, counting down.
TATGTTTATGTCAAAAGTCCCATTGAGATTTGGAATGCTGGTGACACAAATGCAATTAAAAAAAAATCTCTTTACTCACTTATATCCAGTAAAACAATATTAAATGATACATTCCCTCTTCCTTATACTTAGCAATTTAAACCTCATGATTCTCTATTCAATTTATTATTTCTTGGGACATAATTTGCATAGATTTTATCTTGAATATCAATGTTTCTATTTTGGCTTTCATTATAAATGATGTGTTCACATTCACATGGTGAGGATACATTCTTGTGGAAATCATCATGGTAAATGGGCACAAAACTATCAAATTGAAAAGAAGCTGGACAAAATGTGCAAGAGATGATTGCATTTACTGATACGAGAGCTTGAGTCCTGTGAGGTTTCAGTGTCTGTTGGACTGTAAGAATCAAGAGATCACTGTGTGCTTACTTGCCTTCATTCTTGCTCTGCGATATATTCAGCAGAAGCAGCAACATGTGACAAGAGTCTCAACTGGAGATATAGAATTTGACCTTTTGTTAGAATGGAACTAAAGCCATCCTCACAGGGTTAGCAAGAATTTTGGACAGAAATATATTTATAACCAAGCATTAGTAAGACCGCACTTTGTCACAGGACCCTTAGGGTTTTGCTTTTCCAGCTGGAAACTTTTGTGGCCAGTGGTGCCTTTGCCCGAGGTGTGCTTGGGCCTGCTGGTCTTCTTCCACCCACTTGGCCCGGCAAGCTGCACTCACTCATGCTACTGGCCTAGACCCCGTGCCTGCTGAAGGCAAGCCACGTTTTGAGTGACAAGGGGCGTGTGAGCTAGCAAGCATGAGATCTGGCCACTGCACACTGCTAGGTATGCCAGCTGCTGTGGTGGGGCAGCCAGATCCAGGTGCCGGCACAGGTGCCAGCTCTGTGCAAGGCTGTGGCTGGATCAGAGGTACCACAATCAGCTTCCACTGCAGGCATCTGTGTCTGGACAAGGGGAACGCAGTGGTGCCCAGCAGCTTGGAAATGCCAGGAACTGCAGAGAACCAAAAAGGATGTCACAGTCCTGGCTCCGGGAGCCCCTAGGTTTTTTCTCCTCCTTGTTGCCAGCAATGTGATGTGCAAGGGGGCATGTTTCAGCCCTGTTTGTGGTACAGCTCTTTTAGTCTCACCATTTGGAGTTCTTGTCCCATTTCCAGAAAAAAAGAGGTACATGGACAACTGGAGGGTGAGCAAGGTGGAGCTTTCTTGAGTAACAGAACAGCTCTCAGAAGACACGAAGTGCACAGCTTGTTTCCACAGGGAAGATCTGAAGTGGATAGCTTGTTTCCACAGGCAGGTTTTCCTGAGAATGTCCAGGTCTAAGGGGAGAGGAGTACCTCTTGTGGGTAACTCCTTTCCACAGGCAAGTCCTCCCGAGTCAAAGAAAACTCTAAGTTGATGATAGCTCCTTCCCAATGTCTCTGTGAGTCTGAGGGTTTTATGGGCTCAGAAGGGAGGAAGTGCATGCTGATTGGTCCATGGGTGACCATGGGCAGGCTGGGAAAAGCACCGTTAGTTCTCACTCCAGGCCACGGACTCCACCCAGAATTGGCTCTCATCTGTGCCTGGCTCCTGCTGGCTACCCAGAGCATGCAGCCCCAGCAATGCCTCCCATACTGCAGCTGGCATCCCCACAGTGGCTGTTGCAGATGGGCTATCACTGTTATCACTTTGATCCACCTTCTTGTAAGGGAAAGTTGCTTAACACTAGATATTGACCATTTGCATCTGCATTGTTCCTATACATAGGGCTTCCATTTTAGAATCTTAAGACTGTTGTTTAAGAATTGCCTAAGCAGATTCTAAATTCCAGTAGAACATCTGATATCAACCAGTTTAAGGACCCCAAGAGAGGAACCAAGTCATCCTGAGAATACACTTTCTTCATCTTCCTGTCCCGTGACTTCACACTGCACTCTTCCACCAATCAATGATTGCCACACTCACACTTGGACTCATTCCAAACCCTTAAAAACCCTAGCCCCAAAATCCTTGAAAAGGCAGATTCCTAACGCTTTGGAAATTCCTTGGGTCACTGCAGCTTTGCAGACAGGGCCGTTATCATTTTAAAGACAGCGAGGGAGTCCGAATCTAGGGATAATTTCATTAATCAGGACTTTTATTACCTCTTGGGCTTTTTTCTGTTCTGCAGGCGAAAGTCTCGACCCAGTTTGTGTAGGTATCTACGCATACTAACAGATATTGATATCCCCAAGACTTAGGCATATGGGTAAAGTCCATTTGCCAGTCCTCACCTGGGTAATGACTGGTTCACTGTTCCCCAGGAGGAACTTTGCGATGTGCCAAATGATTATTTTTCTGGCATAGTTCACATCCTTTTACTATTTCTTGGACAGCCTTGAAGAGACATTTTTTGTAAATACAAATTTGGCCATTTGCTATGTATTCTCCATACCCACGTGGAAGGTTTGATGTAGGGGTTTAAGTACCTTCCACCGGCTGGCAACAGGTAGGATTACTTTTTCCTACTCAGTAGCTAGGCATCCTGAAGGAAGAAGGTTATGTCTCTGAGAGATTGCCCACTCTACCTCTTCTGATGAGTATTGAGGTCTAGCTCCCTGAAGAGGGTTTTTCCATATTAAAGGTCCTTCTAAAATTCTTGTCTAGCTGCCCTTTTTACCTCTAGGTCAGCTCGGTGATTGCCCTCTGCTTCCTTATCTCCTTTTTGGTGACCTCAGCAGTGTAAGACTGCTAACTCTTTGGGTTCTTGGACAGCTCATAATAAGTCTAAAATTCCCTTATGATATTTAATGGGAGTTCCTGCCAAGGTTAGGAACTCTTTCCTTTCATATGGCACCATGGGCATGCAGAACCAGGTATGCATATTTGGAATCTGTGTATATGTTTATTCTCCTTCCTTTTCCTAATTTTAGAGCTCCAGTGAGGGCTACTAGTTTTGCCACCTGGGCACTAGTTCCAGGAGGAAGGCAATTACTTTCAAGCACTGTTTGATCACTGACTACTGCATATCCTGCTTTCCAAACTCCATTTTCCACAAATGAACTTCCATCACTGTATAGGTTAAGGTCAGGATTGGCTAGAGGAGTTTCTAAGAGATCCTCTGAAGCCACATAGTTCTTGGCTATAACCTGCTGACAGTCATGTTCTTTGTCTGGCCCCTTCCTCAGGAAGAAAAGTAGCTGGATTGAGGTTGCACATGTGCACAGCTGAAGTACAGGCCCTTCGATCATTAAGGCTTGATATTTGAGTAAGCAGTTCTCGGACAGCCATAAGCCTCCTTTAGAGGCCAGAATTTCAGCTACATTGTGTGAAGTCCATGCAGTTATATCTTTCCCTTGCACTATTTTAACACCTTCTGAGAACAGTATAGCCACAAGCTATGACCCACAAGCAGTGTGGTCAGCCTTTTGCTGCTGCATCAATTTCCTTACTTAGGTATAGAACAGGTTGTGGCATGGTCCCCTGAGTCTGAGAACTCCCAGTGCCAATCCTGACTTTCCCCTCACATATAGGGAGAAGTTATTCCCTGTAGGAAGGCTTAAAGCTGGAGCCTGCAGTAGTGCCTGCTTCAGGATCTGAAAGGCTGCCTTAGCTATAGGGTCCCATTGTATTAGATGGGTGTTAGCTTTTTGGGTTTCCTTAATCAGAGTGTATGGGGGTTTGGCTCTTTTACCAATCTGGGAGTCCACAATTGGCAGAAATCAGTTATTCCTAAGAATCCCCGAAACTGTTTTAAGGTCTTTGGATGGGGAAAGGCCAGTATGGGTTGGAGACATTCTCCATCAAGGGCCTGAGTGCCCTTAGACAAGACAAGCCCTAGGTATTTTACCTCTTGCCTACAAAGTGGGGCTTTTGGTTTGGAAACCTTATATACACAGGTGGCAAGAAAGCTTAGGAGGTTCTGTGTGGCCTGCTGACACTGGGTTTCTGAGTTTGCAGTTAAAAGTAAGTCATCCATACATTGAAGAACCAGGGTAGCTGGATGTGAAAAATTACTAAGGTCCTGAGCTAGAGCCTGGCCAAACAGGTTGGGGCTATTTCAAAAGCCCTGGGGTGACACAGTCGAGGTGAGCTGAGAATTCTGGTCTAAACGGTCTTCAAAGGCGAACAGAAACTGGGAGTTAGGATGTCATGGAACACAGAAAAAGGCATCCTTAAGGTCCAGGACTGTAAACCATTGTGCCTCTCCTGGTATTTGAGAGAACAAGGTGTATGGGTTGGGTACAGGTGGATATAAAGGGATCACAGCTTCATTAATAAGCCTGAGATCTTACACCAGCTTCCGTTGTCCATTAGGTTTTTGTACTCCTAAAATTGGAGTATTACAAGGGCTGTTACAGAACTTTACTAGACCCTGAGCTTTTAAGTTCCTGACAATATCCTATAGCTCTTTTTCGGCTTCCAGTCTTAGGGGGTACTGTCTTTGGTAAAGAAAAGAGTTGGGATCCTTTAGCCTTATTCGAATTGGCATGCATTCTTTGCTTGCCCAAATTGTCCCTCCATTGCCCAAACCTCGGGATTAATTCCCTCTTTAAATAATGAGTAGCAGAGAGGGATTTCCTTGCTGATGATGTTCATATAGATAACAGCTCCTGCTCTGGCTAACAGGTCCCACCCTAGTAAAGGAGTGGGACTTTCTGGCATGATGAGGAAGGCATAGGAGAAGAGTATATCTCCCAGTTACATCTTAGGGGCTGGGAGAAATATCGGGAGGCTGCTTGTTCTAGAACTCTTCGGACAGTTACAGACTTGGAGGACAACCATCCAGGACAGGAAAGCAAAACTGAGAAGGCCACACCAGTGTCCAGGAGATCGACCTCCTGGCCCTCTATGGTCAGCTTTACCCGGGGATCGATGAGGGTGATGGCTTGTGCTGGCGCTTGCCCCAGACACCCTCAGTTCTGCTGTTGAGTCATCTGGTTAGCCACCTCAGGCCCTGGGAACCTTTGACCCTGGGAGAGTGTGCCTTCCAGTGATCCCCTTTGCTCAGTGGGCAAGGACAAGGAGGTGGTCTGTTCCTATAAGGACAATTTCTCTTAAAGTTTCCTGGTAGGCCACAGTGGTAGCAAGCACTGCCAGACTGGCAGCTAACCCAAGCCTTTCCCTCTTCTGAACCCCTTGGGTCTGCTTGCCTGAAGGCTGTGACTAGGGCTGCGGCTTTTCTCTGTTCTCTCCTCTTCCTTTCAGCCTGTTCCTCCTGGTCTCTATTATAGAACCAGATATCCCCAAACTCTTGAGCCACTGCTAGAGCAGCCTCTCTCTTATTGCTGGTTAAGGTTTGACTAAGCAATAACACGATATCTTTCCAATCTAATTCAAAGGACTGACCCAGCCCTGCAGAACGTCTATGTACTTGTCTAAGTCACTTGAAAGTTTTCCTAAGTCTGCCTTGATTTGCTTTAAGCCAGAAAGTGAAAAAGGAGTATGCACCTTGGTTGGGCCAAATTGTCCTCCTACTGACTGTAGGGGGCAGAGTTGGGGCACCCTAGTGGCTTGAGGTGCCTTGGCTTTCCTTGACTCCTCTTGGGTTGTAGGAGATGAGGAGACCTGGTCAGCATCTGTGGAGGGACGGGCCACAGGGAGTTCCAAATGTGGGGGTAGTTCTGAGAAGGGGCCAGTAGGGTATAGATTACAGGCCTTACATAGCTGAGGATTATCCCTTAGAGAAAAGAAAACTTGCACATAGGGGACCTCAATCCATTTACGTTCCCTCTTACAGAACAGGTCTCATGGTAGAAGGATGGTATAATTTATACTTCCCTTTAGGAGGCCAGATTTCTTCATTCCACAGTGGGTATCACGGCCATGCTGTTTGGCAGAGAAAAATGAGCAGCTTCTTCTTTAAAGACCATGGGTCAAATTGGTCCCAGTTATCCAGGATACATTTTAAGGGTGATTTTGCCTTGGGAAGAGTAGCACCCATCTGAAATCAAACACAGGGATGCCCACATCCCTGGTTATTCCTTGCAACTGCTAGCCCTGGGGCATCCCCCAGTTATAGCACCTTGTAGTTTCCTTGTGCCCTAGATGCGTGATCATCTTCTGGGCCCCCCGTGTGCTGGGTTTAATCACAGTTACTGGCATCATAGGCATACCCTCACTGTCTAAATGACCTTATGGTCACCTTAAAGACATTAGGACTGCTGGGATTAGTAGCCCTGTGCTGGCACATTCTTGAAGAACTAGGGCAGTGAGTCTTGGGTGATGAGTGCCAATATTCCCCAGGAAGAGTTCAATTAACATAGGCCTGACCATAAAGCTGCCCTAGGAGGATCAGCTCCTTGAGAGGGACCTCTAAGCACAACAATCTTAAAGAAGGTAAAGGACGGCCACATGGCCAAGGCCGGAGCAATGCCTTCAGGACCCGGGCCTCACCACCCCACCCCACCCCACTTTCCTTCATAGCAATATGCCCTAGGGTTGTGGAGCCTGTAATTAACTATTTGAGCCTCAGACCAGGTCTAACTATGGTATTCTAGATGGAGAAGTTCTGCTGTATAGAGAGCCAATCCTAGGCAGACAAATTGTACATCATTAAATTCTAGCACCATTCAGTTGGATTGGGAAATTGAGGGTGACAAAAAACACAATGTCCTATAGCCTTCAGTACCCATTGGTAGACTCTGGCTCCGTTAGGACATAACTTAGCACTGCAGACTAAGGGAACTGGCCCTATGCACTTATACTGTAGGAGGTCCTCATAGGCATCAGCCTGAGGGCATTGCAGGCATGGGTCCCTGGACTGCTATCCTGGACTGCCACCCCAAGAGCCTCATGTGTAGCAAACATCATAGAGGAAAGAGCAGGGAAGAAGTTTACTTTATGGAAATCTGGACCCAGGAGGCTGGGGTCCGAGAGGCTGGACATAGCTTGCACAGGCGACTGTGCCCGCTGCCCAACTCAGCCACTCCCGCGGCCCCGCACAGCTGCTGCTGCCGCTGTGAGTCTGAAAGGCTGGGCATGGCTTACATAGGTGGCTTTTTCTTTGAGGTTTAAGTTGGGGGGCCCAACCTTGGCTGGACTGAACTGGAAGATTGGGACCACCCTTCCTCCTGCTGGCCCTCAGCTTGTCCCAGAGAAAGAAAAAACAGCAAGAAAGGGAAGCTGGTTTGGAGAAAGCCTGACGCCTGTGTGTCTAAGTCCCAGCAGCAGTGCTATTGACAGGCTGGGTGTGATTGCATAGTGCCCACCTGGCCTTGCCTCTGCTGGCTGTGAGTGGCCCCACGAAGGCCCAGTCGCCCAGTGTTCCTCCTTAACAAAATTAAAAGAAGTGAAAGGACAGATTAGCAAGCCAAAGGGGTCGGATACCATTCACTGCTCTGAATTATGACAATGTCCTCCTGGCTGGCTCACCAAAGTGTAGGTGGGGGAGGAAGTGGAGGCATCCCAAAGATGCTTCCAGGTTTCCACTTCAATGAGCCCAGGTCCTTGGTCTCTCTTACCACAGGAATGGGGAAAGGGGCCTCGGAGGTGCAGTGAGCTTATCATTCGAATAAATATCATGAATCCAAAGAGTTTAGCAGACAGCACTTTATTAGGCAGAGAGAGAAATATCTTAGAGGAAAGAGCCTGGAAGAAGAGAGAAAGAGAGAGAGAGAGAGCAAGAGAGAGAGCGTTCCCATGCTGCATAGGAGATGATCCAAGGAAAAAAAAATCTGTGTAGATAAGGAGCATTGGGGTTTTAACCCTGGAGTTTATTCCCTCCCCATTCATGTTCTTGTCCAATGAGAGGAGTTCTTTCAAACTTCTGCTGGAGTTTTGCATTTTTCTTCCCGGATCTTTCTCTCTCTCTCTCTCTCTTTCTCTCTCTCTCTTTCTTTTTAATTTTAACAACTATACTCTCTTCTTTTCTTTCCTTTTTTTTTAAATTGTACTTAAGGGTACATTTGCACATCTCACAGGGTTGTTTCATGGGAACACACATGCCATGGTGGTTTGCAGTCTCCGTACCCCTGTCACCTACATCAGGCATTTCTCCCATTATTTTCTCTCCCCAACCTCCCTGCCCCCTACTGTCCCTCCCCCAGCCCCCCACCTCCCCAACCTACCCCACTGTGTGATGTTCCCCTCCCCGTGCCCACACGGTCTCATTGTTCAACACCCGCCTATGAGTGAGAACATGTGGTGTTTGATTTTCTGTTCTCCTGACAGTTTGCTGAGAATGATGGTTTCCAGATTCATCCATGTCCCTACAAAGTACACGAACTCATTGTTTTTTATGGCTCCATAGTATTCTATGGTGTATATGTACCACATTTTCTTTGTCCAGTCTATCATTGATGGATATTTGGGTTGGTTCCAGGTCTTTGCTATTGTAAACCATGCTGCAGTAAACATTCATGTGCCTATGTCTTTACAGCAGAATGATTTATAATCCTTTGGATATATATCCAGTAATGGGATTGCTGGGTCAAATGGAATTTCTATGTCTAAATACTTGAGGAATCACCACACAGTCTTCCACAATGGTTGAACTAATTTACACTCCCACCAACAGTGTAAAGTGTTCCTATTTCTCCACATCCTCTCCAGCATCTGTGGTCTCCAGATTTTTTAATGAACACTGTTCTAACTGGCATGAGATGGTATCTCAATGTGGTTTTGATTTGCATTTCTCTAATAATCAGTGATGATGACCATTTTTTCACGTTTCTTGGCCACATAAGTGTCTTCTTTTGAAAAGTGTCTGTCATATCCTTTACTCACATTTTGATGGGGTTGTGTTTTTTTCTTGTAAATCTACTTTGGTTCCTTGTAGATTCTGGATATTAGGCCTTTGTCAGATGGGCAGATTGCAAAAATTTTTACGCATTCTGTTGGTTTCCATTTCACTCTAATGATTGTTTCTTTTGCTTTGCAGATACTCTTAAGTTTTATTAGGTCTCATTTTTGTATTTTGGCTTCTGTTACTAATGCTTTTTGTGTTTTAGTCCTGAAGTTGTTGCCTGTGCCTATGTCCTGAATGGTATTGCCTAGGTTTTCTTCTAGGGTTTTTATAGTGTTAGGTCTTATGTTTAAATCTTTAATCCATCTGGAGTTAATTTTAGTGTAAGGTGTCAGGAAGGGATCCAGTTTCAGCTTTCTGCACATGGCTAGCCAGTTTTCCCAACACCATTTATTGAAGAGGTATTCCTTTCCCCATTGCCTGATCTGTCAGTTTTGTCAAAGATCGCTGGTTGTAGATGTGTGACATTGCTTCCAAGACCTCTGTTCTGTTCCATTGGTCTATATCTCTGTTTTGGTGCTTGTACCATGCTGTTTTGATTACTGTAGCCTTGTAGTATAATTTGAAGTCTGGTAGTGTGATGCCTCCAACTTTCTTCTTTTTGCTTAGGACTATCTTGTCTATGTGGGCTCTTTTTTGGTTCCATATGAAGTTTAAAGTGTTTTTTTCCAGTTCAGTGAAGAAGGTCAATGGTAGCTTGATGGGGATAGCATTGAATCTGTAAATAGCTTTGGGGAGTATGGCCATTTTCACAATATTGATTATTTCTAACCCTGAGCATGGAATGTTTCTCCATCTGTTTGTGTCCTTATTTACTTAAGCAGTGGTTTGTAGTTCTCCTTGAAGAGGTCCTTTGCGTCCTTTGTTAGTTGTATTCCTAGGTATTTTATTCTCTTTGTAGCAATTGTAAATGGGAGTTCTCTCATGATTTGGTTCTCTTTTAGTCTGTTATTGGTGTATAGGAATGCTTGTGATTTCTGCACATTGATTTTGTATCCTGAGACTTTGCTAAAGTTCCTTATCAGCTTAAGGAGGTTTTTGGCTGAGACAATGGGGTCTTCAAAGTATATAATCATGCCGTCTGCAATTTGACTTCCTCTTTTCCTAATTGAATACCCCTTATTTCTTTTTCTTGCCTAATTGCTCTGACTAGATCTTCCAATACTGTATTGAGTAGGAGTGGTGAGAGAGGGCATCCTTGTCTAGTGCCAGTTTTCAAAGGGAATGCTTCCAGTTTTTGCCTGTTCAATATGATATTGGCTGTGGGTTTGTCATAAATAGCTTTCATTATTTTGAGATACGTTTCATCATAACTCATGCTTTTCAGCCTGGCAGCATTTTCCTGTATTGGGGTTGCAGAGGATAAAGGGGAAGTGCAATATCTGGACCAGAGTGCTGAGGGGGTAAGGTCCTCGATCCTCCAGGCTAGTTACACTTCCTGGGTGGGACAGTGCCTCCCTGATTCAGTTAGCACTCTTTGGGCTACTCCCACCCTGCTTCACTTCACCCTTTTTGGGCTATTCCCACTGTCCAACCAGACCCACTGGAATGAACCTAGTACCTCGTTTGGGAATGTGGAGATTGCTTGCCTTCTGGGTCTCTCTCACTGGGAACTGCTTTCTGGAGTTGTTCCTATTTGGCCATCTTGGTGGAAGTCTCCAAAACTGTAATCACAGTGCTAGGGGCTGTTTTGCAAGACCAAATCCTGCATATTAGTAGAATTTCTTTTTTCTATCTGCCACAATTTCTTCACCTCTTCATTTCTTTCAATGATCTGCAATGTTTCAATGTGAGATCACCATCAACAGTTGCTCCTCTCTGTTTCCCAACATGAGGAACATCCCTAGAAGACTATCTCAAAAGTGAGTGTGCGGCAGTGGCTGGGGCCGCAGGTGGGACCTGTGGGTGGGCAAGAGCGCTAGTGGATGGACAGCGAGATGGTGGAGAGGGAGGGGCAGCTGGATTTTTCTACCTAGCGTGCATGCAGGAAAGTCAGACAAAGAACTTTACATTCCTGGATGGGGTGTAGATGGAGGCATGGTGCTGGGAAACTCTTACCTTTGAAACCACACCCCTTGAGGACCCTGGAAGAGAAGATTTTTTTTCTTTAACACAGTCCCTCAGTTACAGAACCCTGAAATAAACCTACTGACAAAATAAAGAAGATAAGAAGATTTCGATTAGTGAGCCTTAGTATTTAAACATCATGCTTCAACCTTAAATGGGGCTCTTTTAGCTTTCATGTCAAGACTGGATGGTAGGCAAAAGCCAAGGGTAGGAGTTCTGAATTCTACGTAAGGGTTTGAAGCCGCATTTGCCTACCGTGGGACACAAAATTCCTTACCCTTCCTATAATATAAAGGACACATATAAGGAAGAGTTAATCTGTGTCCTGATCTAATGTTTACTACAGGTTAACATTATTTTAATGATGTAGTTTTGCTTTTTAGAAAATATTGGCTCTTCGATTCAGACATGTGGAAAGACGACAGTGATTGAGTGGAGCTAAGAAACTGTCAACTTGCACCTACTTCCATCTGAGAAGTCTAGCTTTGTTGTTTAGTATATCTTGCGCTTGTTCTTTGCCCTTAATCCAATTAGACTGATATTGATATATTATAGATATAATTGTCCACAAGGCTAAATGGGAGGCTCCCTATTTCCTCTTATGAACCTCGAAGATTTCAGACAGGTCTCAGTTAATTTAGAAAGTTTATTTTGCCAAGGTTGAGGACCCATGAATCTTGGGCAAAAGTATATGACACAGCCTCAGGAAGTCCTGACAACATGTGCCCAAGGTGGCTGGGGCACAGTTGGTTTTATACATTTTAGGAAGATATGAGACAACACTACATGTAAGAAGTACATTGGTTTGATCTGGAAATGCAGGACAACTGGAAGCAAAGGGAGGAAGACTCAAAGCGGGGAGAGGGCTTCCAGGTCTCAGATGGGTGAGAGACAAATGGCTGCATTCCTTTGGGTTTCTGATTAGCCTTTCCAATGAAGGCAATCAGGTATTCATTTATGTTAATGAGCAGGAAGGTAACTGAATAGAATGGGAAGCAGGTTTGCCCTAAACAGTTTTCAGCTTGAGTTTTCTTTTCAGTTTAGTAATTTTGGGAGCCCAAGATATTTTCCTTTCACACCCTGCAGAGAACATAACTCAGTTTGAAGCATCTTACTGTGTAGCCCATATTCACATTTAAATATTTGGAGCTGCTTACACAAAAAAAGTCCAGCTTAGACCAGTCATTAGACTCAACATTTTTTAAGTAATAAGACCTATGATACATCTGGAAGAAAGATGAAGACTCACATAAGGTCTGAGTTTTAACAACTGTGAAACAAGTTAATAGCTGTGTGGCCTTGGCCATACCTTGTAACTTCACTAAATATCAATTTCTTTCGGTTAAAAAAAATGATTCATTCCAGGCAGATCTTTTAAAATTGTCTTTAGGATTATATGGAATAAAACATTAAAAAATACTTTTTTACACCTTTTTTGGTAGCTTAGAGGTAGCCAAATAGAGCCTGTTAAATGAAATCAAAAGCAGACATGTTTAAAATGCACAAAGGTGGGAGATTGTGCTTAAAGAAAAAGTTAACATTCTTTAAAATTTTTTTTTCATTGTGCAATTTTAAATATGAGCTGCATTTCTGCAATGCTCAATTTACAAACCTCTTAGAGGATCTTGTATAATTGGAAGAAGTTTGACAAATTGGGTAGCCCTGTGATCTGCGGATATTTTAACAAAAAGATCACCAGCTCATCCAGGTACCTTTGACTCTAGAGAGAGATAACACTTTTAGGTGGAAACCTGCAATATACTTGGACATCTGCATAATGACTGAAATTAGCATAGGTTTGCATAGTACACAACTTCATTAGAATTTTGATGCCTTGGAAAGGAACAGAAGGCTGTAAATTTCCTAAGGGAAAGTCTCTGGAGAGTGTGAAGGCCTTAAACAAAATCAGCCCAATGTGAAAGGCATGTTGTGAATGGCTGAAAGGACATAAACAGAGTTCATCAAGCAACAGATGTATTGCCTTTTTCAAAAAAAAAAAAAAAGAAGTGACCTGCTTCTGTGATGCAAGCACTCTTACCATATGAGGGATACAAATATCAGGTGGCCTCTCTGTTCTGCTTGTGGAAGTGATGCAGAATAAGCCTGGTCACTCAATACATATGGATGGCCATAAATATTTCTTACAAATACTTATGTGAAAAAGAGGAGAAAATTAGGGAGAAAAGAAGGAGAAAACAAGAATGGGAGAACAGGAAAGGTAGAGTAGAGAAGGAGAGAGAAGAAAAGAAGGGTTGGAAGGCCGGGCACAACGGCTCATGCCTGTAATTCCAGCACTTTAGGAGGGTGAGGTGGGTGGATCACCTGAGGTTAGGAGTTCGAGACCAGCCTGGCCAACATGGTGAAACCCTGTCTGTACTAAAAATACAAAAAATAGCCAGGCATGATGGTGCATGCATGTAACCACAGCTACTTAAGAGGCTGAGGCAGGAGAATTGCTTGAACCTGGGAGGTGGAGTTTACAGTGAGCTGAGATCACACCATTGTACTACACCCTGGGCATCACAGAGACACTCTGTCTCAAAAGAAGGGTTGCAAATGGGTGGCCAAAAATAAAAAGGAAAAATACCATCAAATCTGCTTTATTTTTATGGTTAGCAATCATAAGGATATAGGTTCCAAAGATTCTAGACTATAAGCTGCTAAGAGGTAGTGATATGTTTTGGCTCTGTGTCTCCACCCAAATCTCATGTTGAATCGTAATTCCCAGTGTTGAGGGAGGTACCTGGTAGGAGGTGATTGGATCATGGAGGTGGATTTTCCTTTTTCTGTTCTCATGATAGTGAGTGTGTTGTACCAGAGCAAGCATAGAAAGTCAACACCAAGACAAAAGTATGCCAAATTGCAGGGTCTTTATTGCCGGCAGCCACGGAGGACTCACGTCTCTCCAACCCATGGCCCTGAAAGGAGGGTGTCAAGACCGTTTATGCCCATAAACCACCTCCTGGGCGGGGGTGGGGTGAGGGACTTTGAACATTCTGAGGGCCAGTGGACTTTGGACATTCTGTAAACCACCTCCTGGGCGTGGGTGAGGGTGAAGGGCTTCGGATAGTCTGATTGTTACTTAAGTGGTTCACAGAAGTCAAGATAAGCATTAGTTTACACATTGCCTGGGTAGGGTGGAAATTACAAACCTTAGTTACTTATTGCAAGTCACAGGGGCCAAAATGGCATGGGTTTGGACTGCTTGCCTGTCACGTCAGGGTTACAGAGAGCAGTTTCAACAGAAAGCTGAGGTATGGTTGAGGTATGCAGTTTTATGAGGATTTTACCATGTCACAAGTGAGTTCTCATGAAATCTGATGGTTTAAAGGTGTGTGGAAATTTCCTCTTCACTCTCTCTCTTCCTCTTCCTGCCATGTAAGACCTGCCTTGTTTCCCTTTCACCATAATTATAAGTTTCCTGAGGTCTCCCAAGCCATGCAAAACTGTGAGTCAATTAAACCTCATTTGTTTCTTCCAGTTTCAGGTATGTCTTTTTATAGCAGTGTGAGAACAGACTAATAGACTCTGCCAGAGATTTTGAGACCTGCCAAATTTTCAGCCACACTCTTCACATGGAGATAATAAGAAATGACTCCTTTCTTCCCATTTGTGCCAACAGTGGGATCTTCTATGTGAATTTGTGAGCAAAGTGCAAAGCTGTCCAGGACAGTGGGGTTTTGTAGAGTCTTCAAACTTCAGGGGGCAACAGTACAACATAGCAACATGGCTTTCAAAACTTTTACCAAGGTCTCTTCTAGTATTTTCTGTCATGTGAACCTAATTTTTTTTCTACTGAACAGAGCCCATAGACTTAATAATAGCGTGTTTGTTTGTTTGTTTGTTTTTGTTTTTGAGATGGAGTTTTACTCTTATAGCCTAGGCTGGAGTGCAATGGCATGATCTAGGCTCACTAAACCTCTACCTCCTGGGTTCAAGCAATTCTGCCTCAGCCTACCAAGTAGCTAGGATTACAGGCACCTGCCACAATGCCTGGCTGTTTTTTCTGTTTTGTTTTGTTTTGTTTGTATTTTTAGTAGAAATGGGAATTCACCATGTTGGCCAGGCTGGTCTCAAACTCCTGACCTCAGGTGATCTACCCTCTTCAGCCTCCCAAAGTGCTGGGGTTATAGGCATGAGCCACCACACCCAACCTCCATATTGTTATTAATCAACCTGGTAAACTATTCCCTTGTTCTTCCAGGTTGACATTAATCACATGGTTCCCTCCTTGAGTTTACTTGAATCCAGCCACAATAGAACTTGCCCATTCAAGTAGCCCTTGTGTTATTATGAATGACGACAGTCATTGCCTTTTTGAAATATTGAAATTAATACATATTACTTAAGTATGAGATTAATACACATACAAAATTATATTAAAGTAGATGTGAAAATAAGTTCAAATAAATTGTCAGATCAGCTAAATGAATAAATAACTAGGCAAATGAAGTTGGAAAGGGACCCGATATTAGTTATCTCAGTGAGATATTCTCACACTGCTGTGAAGAAATACCTGAGACTGGGTAATTTATAAATAAAAGAGGTTTAATTGACTCACAGTTCTTCATGGCTGGGGAGGCCTCAGGAAACTTACAATCATAGTGAAAGGCACCTCTTCACAGGGCAGCAGGAAAGAGAATGAGTGACAACAGGGGAAATGCCAGACAGTTATAAACCATCAGATCTTGTGAGAACTCATTATCAAGAAAATGGCATGGAGAAACCACCACCATTATTCAATTATCTCCACTCAGTCCCGCCCTTGACACATGGGGATTATTGGGATTATAATTCAAGGTGAGATTTGGGTGGGAACATGGAGCCAAACCATATCACTCACCCCTGACCCCTCCAAAATATTATGTCCTCACATTTCAAACAATAATGCCCTTCCAACAGTCCCACAAAGCCTTAGCTCAATTCAGCATTAACCCAAAAGTAAAAGTTCAAAGTTTCATTTGAGACAAATCAAGTCCCTTCTGCTTGTGAGTCTGTAAAATCAAAAGCAATTTAGTTACTTTCTAGATACAATGGACTCCAGGCATTGGGTAAATATGCCCATTCCAAATGGGATAAATTGGCCAAAAGGAAGGGGCTACAGGCCCCATGCAAGTCCAAAATCCAATAGGGCAGTAATTAAACCTTAAACTTCCAAAATGAGCTCCTTCTACTCCATTTCTCACATTCAAGGCATGCTGATGCAAGAAGTGAGCTCCAATGACCTTGGGCAGCTCTTCACCTGTGGCTTTGCAGGGAATAGCAGTCCTGTTTTCTACTTTCATGGGCTGTAATTGAGTGTCTGTGGCTTCTCCCAGCACACAGTGCAAACTGTCAATGGATCTACCATTCTGGGGTCTGGAGGATGGTGGCCCTCTTTTCACAGCTTCACTAGGCAGTACCCCAGTGGGGGCTCTGTGTGGGTGTTCAGACCCCACATTTTCCTTCTGCACTTCCCTAGCAGAGGTTCTCCCTGAAGGCTCTGCCCCTCAGCAAACTTCTGTCTGAACGTACACGTGTTTCCATACATCCTCTGAAATCTTGGTGGAGGTTCCCAAACCTCAGTTCTGTGCACTCACAGGATAAACATCACATGGAAGCTGACAAGTCTTGGGGCCTGAACCCTCTGAAGCAGTGGCCCATGCTGTACATTGGCCCCATTTAGAATGTCTAGCTGGAATGCAGGACACCAAGTCCCAAGACTGCACAAAGCAGCAAGGCCCTAGGCCCAGCTTATGAAACCAATTTTTTCTCCTAGGCCTCTTGCCTGTGATGGGCAGGGCTGACCTGAAGATCTCTGACATGGCCTGAAAATATTTTCCCCATTTTCTTGATGATTAACATTTAGATCCTCATTACTTATGCAAATTTCTGCAGTGGGCTTGAATTTCTCTTCAGAAATGAGGTTTTCTATTGTATCATCAGGCTGCAAGTTTTCCAAACTTTTATGCTCTGCTTTCCTTTTAAACATGTTTTAATTACAAACCGTATCTTTGTGAATGCATAAAACTGAATAGCTTCTAAGAGAACCCAAGTCACCTCTTGAATACTCTGTTGCTTAGAAATTTCTTCTACTAGATATGCTAAATCATCTTTCTCAAGTTCAAAGCTCCACAGGTCTCTAGGGCTGGGGCAAAATCCCACCAGTCCCTTTGCTAAAGCATGGCAAGAGTGACCTTTACTACAGTTCCCAACAAGTTCCTCATCTCCATCTGAGTCCACCTCAACCTGGTCCTCATTGTCCATATCACTATTAGCATTTTAGTCAAAGTTATTCAACAAGTGTCTAGAAAGTTCCAAACTTTTCCATATCTTCCTGTCTTCTGAGCCCTTCAAGTCTCTAGGAAATTCTAAACTTTCCCACATTTTTCTGTCTTCTAAGCCCTCCAAACTGTTCCAACCTCTGCCTGTTACCCAGTTCCAAAGTCACTTCCACATTTTCAGGTATCTTTTTATCAGCACCCAACTCCTGGTACCAATTAATTATATTAGTCCATTCTCAATCTGCTATGAAGAACTGCCTGAGGCTGGGTAATTTATTTTAAAAAGAGGTTTAATTAACTCACAGTTCCACATAAATGGAAAAGCCTCATAAAACTTACAATCATGGCACAAGGCACCTCTACACAGAGTGGCTGGAGAAAGAATGAAATTCAACAAGGGAAATGCCATATGCTTATAAAACCATCAAATTTCATGAGAATTCACTCACTATCATGAAAACAGCATGGGGAAACTGTCCCCATGATTCAGTTACCTCTACCTGGTCCCGCTTTTGAGATATGGGGATTATGGTGATTATAATCAAGGTCATTTAGGTAGGGACACAGAACCAAACTATATCAGACCCCTTGTGGCCTCCTGAAAAGCTTAAGAGAAGTTTAAGAATTTTTCCCTCTCCTTTCTCACTGATTCTAATATGTGGTTCCATTTTCCTTCCTCACTGTCTCAGATAAGTAGAAAGATGCAGTAGAAGGTATTAGCAATGGATGGAGCATCTGTCCTTGCTCCTAGCTGGACATGAGATTTTAGGGAGCTACTCTGTCTCCCATGAGCTCTAGTTGTTCATCTTTTAAATGAGGACATTGGGTTGTGTGATCCTGCTATCTCCTCCTATTCTTTAGTGCTGTGACTTTTTTTTTTTTAAACACTGCTTTCTCTGACCCTCGTTTTTCTTATCTTTAAAAATGGGAAGAATGCCTACCTCATATGGTGACTTGAAGGATTAGAAGATAGTAATTAAGTATCTCTTCCTATACAAGCCTATTTCATTCCTGAATTTAGTTAACAAGAGTTCGTAGAGCAAGTTGAGATAATGAGTATAACACTGTTTGAATCTATTTTAGTTCAATATTTTATAGCAAGTGAATTTCGAGTAGTAAGTATTCATCAAATGTTTTTAGTTCCTGGATATCTGTGAAAGCACCTTACATACGAGGCAATCCCTGCTAAAGATTTGCTCCTGTTTTCTTGACCCTGAGGCTAAAGACAACCTTGTTTAGTTTTGCAGCCCTGGCATCTAGCATATTACCTAACAGACAGGAGGTGCACAGTAGATGTTTGTGGCCTTTAGGCAAGTCATGAGACCCTGCTAAACCTTGTCTGTAAAATATATTCAATAATATATATCCCCAATTGAGTTTTTGTAAAGAATAGTCAAAAGATCATTTTCAAAAAAGTTAAAATCACAACTCTCATACAAATATAAAATGAACAGATGTTAAAGATTTTTCATCACTCATTTATCAATGAGAGAACCAGAGTATTCTAACCAGTTCAAAGGAAAATCCAAAATAAAGACACATATAAATAAGAAATATTGAAATGGATTTGTAAATGCAAGCAAAACTAGCTTCTTTCACAGAGAAGGAAGTCAAGTGAACCACATTATTGAACAGAAAAATAAAACTGTCCACAGAGAAAAATTATTTTGCATTGCTAGCAGGTATTTACAATTGACTGAGTTGTAAATTCTGTAGACTTCTTCCATAGAATCACCTTCGGATAAGCAGAAGGGTGTGCTAAATATGTAGTTTTCTACTGATGCTCCAATTTTTCCCTAGTGAATAAATTAGATAATGCATGGAAATTGCTTAATTGGTGCCTAGCTTATAGTAGATCTCCAATAGATGAGTATTTTATTAAATTTTAATAATGGCATGTAACAGTGATAGATTGTCTTCTAGATATTTCATAAATTGAACAAGAATTGGGCAATCATTTAATCTACTTTCCAGGTTTAGTATTCATTCTCCCAAGTAATTCAGGACTTTTTTCTTTCTTTTTCTTTCTCTCTCTTTCTCCTCTCTCCCTTTTCCCCCATCTATTTTAAATTAGCTGTACTATGTTTTCTTACCATGTACCAGGAAGGGTGTGCAAATTGCAGAACACGTTAAGACACTTCTCTCTAGACTTACACATTGTCCTAAATATTCCTCTAATAAAACAGAATGACACTGATCAAAACTAAGTCTGAGAAAAAATTTACAAAGACTGTTTATTCCTAAACTTGTGGCAAGGGGATACCTCTGCTATATCTTTTATTTAAGCCAAGTTTCCAAAGAGTTGGAAGGAGAGTAAATTTTAGGATGTAAAATAAAAAAAGTAGTCAGACTTACCTGACTGGCAAATGTTCTATTAAGATGGGATTATGGAAACTAGAGAGGTTTTCTAAATGGTACATTTTACAAATATTGGTTGGCTACAAGGGGGAACTTGAACAGTTTGGGGATGTTTCAAATGAGAGAAGTTTAATGTGAGGGGCAGAGGGTTTTCTGTGGCTGGCTATTTTTGGAAACAAGAGGGCACTAATGAGTGGTTTGTCATGTCATAATGATTCTTATGGTCTGGTCAAAGAGAACTACTATGGCTGACAGTTTCTTAATAAAAACTTGTTAATCTAAAAGAATGTTACATTAAATATGCAATGTGGTTTAGATGCACAGGAAGTTATTTTTGTTAAATTTAGTTAAAAGAGTACTGTAAATCCTAAATAGACATGCAATTTCAGGCCAAAACAAATATAATGGGGAAAAAATTATGTGATGTCAAATAACAAAATTTCAACAAATTGGGTTTGACAATCTAATTGACTTTTATTAATGATTCATGTAGTGGGCAGCATCTGAGCTATAAAAAATAAGAATGCACTTCATTAGATACAGCAGAACAGTCAGTTTTTGAAGGGTAGCTTGAGCGGAAACAAGGAAACAGCATATACATAAAAGCAGATTGGTTAATGTCAGGTCACTTTCCTTGTTAGGAAAGTTAAGGTAGAGGAGACTTCCTTATTATGCTGAGTAAGGATGACTGGCCCTTTTTCAAATGGTTTATGTGAATCTCTAGTTATTTTGGGAAAAAAATGGACTTTGGAAATTTTCCTGTTTTTTAAAGTATTACTTCAATTGCATGGCACTTAATATGAGTGGCTCCATTTTGGGTTTGGTCTACTGGGGCCTATTGCAGGAGTTTAGTTCAAAACATAGCCTTCTCCAAATTTTATTTGATAGTGCTTAAGGTATTTCATCATAATATGATATATTATGACAGGAAATTCATTATCTATGTTTCTTTGGAATTCTTAATTAGCCTAGTATCAAAATAACTCCTTTCATTTGTCTTAGGTCAGATTCAACACAAAAAATATTTTGATATTCATTATTTAAACGAAACAAAACAACAATCAATGGTCTTCCCTACCATCTGACTAAAATGAGTGGACAGTATGTTTGGTTTAAGTGGACTTATCATCTAACATCCCCTATTTTTAAGTCTTTGCTTTATAATTTCAAAAATTAGGCTAAAAAAAATCTGTCAGACAGTATGGATAGTAAGTTCTTAGAAATATTACTGTGCTGATTGAATAAAATAATACATGTAAAAGCAACTCACATAGCCCCAGGCCTGTGGTAACTTCTCAGATGTTAAATTCCTTTCCACCTTCTTAGGGCATGCAGGAACAAGCAAATTTTAATCAAAGCTATTATATTGAGTCTCTAATCAATAAACTTTTATTTAGCCTTTACCAGTCACCTGGACATCTACTACTGGGTGTAATAATATTTCCAAAATACTATAACATTGGTGTAGTTTTTCAAAGAGAAAATATGTTTTCCCATTATTTTCTATCATATAAAAAATAAAAATGGTCAATATGTTTTTTCTTTTTTTTTTTTTAGTGTGAGCTATAGGTGTTAAAATCTACCAGCATTTATTGAGCATTAAATAATACTAATTATGTCCTTTTATTCTATTTTATGTAGGAGTTACTGAAAAAGCAAGGATGACTTATGTGGATTAACAATATGGAAACATCCTGAAACTACTTTGGAATCACCATAAATTAAGTGGATTCAAATTTTGCAAACAGGGAAACCAGTCCATGAACAATTTGCTGCAGGTAAGTAAGAGGCATCATTTACTCGATGAGAATCCTTCAAAAATTCATTGTCTATGGGGTTGTTAATTACATTTCAGATAATTCTAATTCTCCTTTGGTACAGCTGACAGCTTCTCTTCCCTCCCAAATGTACACATGTGGATGCCGGCATATGGCTAAATGTCTAGCCATTTCATCTTGTTCATTTGAGCTTCATTCAGTTACAAAAAGAGAAAGCAGGAGGGAAAAGTTCCTACCTCATAAAACTTTTACCAGTAGTGATTTATGCAGAAGGGCAGGAGTCAAACTGTTTCTAAACAGATGTTTCTGAGCACTATCACAGGAGTTAAAAGAGTGGCAGATTGGCCTGCTTGGTATTCAGAATAAAACAGGTGGACAAATGGTGATGCCCCAGTTCCTATTTTTGAAACTGCAGCAGTGGTTCAGTCATTCATATGTAACAAAGTGTTTGGGAATGGTTGCTGGCTTTCGATTGTCTCTGAAAACCTGAAGAGATTGGAAAGCTTGATGTGGTGACAGCATGAAAATATTTTCTGTTGGGCTATTGGGAAAGTTGCACTTGTCTGAAGGAACCAGTGGAGAAGAGTGAAAGTCTAACACAGAACAAGTGGCAGTTGTAAGCTGGAGGACTGGGTTGTGGCATCCTCTGTAGTTAATAATTGTTATACCATCAAGAGTCAAGGAGACTCACACCTAGAAATAGGAGCTATCTAGCTCTGCACAATTGAAACAATCTCTTCTTTCATCTGTGGGGGTTTCACTGTGTTAAGGAAAAAAAAATATCAAAATTTAGTGGCATTAAGCACCATTCAGGGTAGGGGAGAACTTTGTACTTTCCCTTTAACTGGCAACTACTTGAATTATTTGTGCTGTCTTAAGGCATAAGTAGAAATGTTATAAATAGACTGGAAATTAAGGTAAAAATATTGTTCATGCATTTTCCTGTTAATATTTAGCTCTCTCTCAGTTGCATTTATAACAGCTATCTGTCCTGCATTCATAACTCATGATTCTCCCAGAAGACAACCCTTTCTTTCATCAACTCCATCACATTATGTAGATTAAGCTGAATAGAAGATATGTTAATCTATCTTCAGGGATATCACTTTATTTGGAGAGTCACATAAGAACCTAGATATGAAGGCGTTTGCAAGTGTGAAGTGCTCTCTAAAGATGATGAAGCAACGGTAAGGTAAAGATAAGGTACCAGCCACTCAAGAGAAATATCAACCAAAAGAGAGAGAAGATGTGAATCTTCGTTTTCAAACATATGTAATTGTCTTTTTTCCTAGCCTTAAAACTTACTCTTTCTATTTATACACAGGGAAGGATGTTATTTAATTAGGCTCTTTTGTTTACTGAGAAAAAAAGACTCATTTAGGTGACCTATGTAAAAAGGGAATTTTTCTGGCAACATGTGTGGGCTGGAACTGAAACCAAATTAAGAAATAAAATTAAGAATAAAAAAGAAAGGCAGTTCTAGAAGCTTCTTAGATGCTTGTGTCATTCTTATGAGCAACAGCGACTTTAAACTTTTTGAAACTCTACTTCTCCCTGAATGTCTATTCATTTCTGTTCTTTTTTGCTTCTGATTGTTGTTCTTAGCCTTTTAGTATTTGCTCCTCTTAAAATTTTGCCTTGCACATAGCCAATCATGGCCTCTGCAGATGCTTTTCCATTAACGGCTTCAACTCCTGCTACTAATTACCTGTGTAAATCAGGCTACATTCAGGAAACAGAAACCACACCATGTATTCTAATAGGCAGAATTATCAAAGAATGATTAGCCAGCAAATAATAAAGACCAAAAAAAAAAAAAAAAAACAGCACAGAGGCATCATAAAGGTAGTAACTACAGGAAGTGGATATCCCAGATGCAGGGACAAAAGTAAGAGTCAGAGATTATTAGAATTTAGAATACTGGAGGAGGGCCTTTGAAGAACTGGAATACAGGAGTGATGGGTGAGGGTGTTCCTTGAAAAACAGAGGAACTTTAAAAGCTCAGCAAGGACTCCACAGAGCTAAAAGTCTTGCCTTTAAGGACAGGCTGCCAGCTGGGGCTGTACCCCAGAAGCTTAAATTGGGGATCCCATGGAGTTGGGATACAGAATTTTATAGGGAATCTTACTCAGCCAGTATTACAGCCTGAAGAACTAGAAGGGAATCCACAGGCAGAACTGGAATCACATCACTGAGGAAGGGGTACCAGCTAGTTAGTGCTGTTGTACCACTAGGAAAGAGTACAATTAGGTTTTTCCTGGAATTGTAGAAAAATGTACAAAATAGAACCAACTGCTGCTCAGTGGCTACTGGAACCAACAGGGCGACACTGTCAGAAGCAGAAAGCACTTTCTTCTTCACTTTCAAGCTTCTAGTCTCCCTCTGTCTCCCTGTATTGGCAAACAGGGAGCCAGGTGGCAAAGAAAAATATATGCTTCACACATACCCGCCCCAGCATATCAGAGCAAGAGGAGGATGGACTTGAACTGAGAGACTGTAAATTAATAACAAGTACACAGCCTATTCTTTGTGTATTTATGTGTGTGTGTGTGTGTGTGTGTGTGTGTGTATTTAAATTTTCAAAAGAGAGAATATGCTTGGCTTAATTCACCTGATCACTAAGATCATAGATTATGACTTAATTAAGATTGACTTGACTTTTGGTCTAGTGCCATTCCTGACTTAGTCAAGTGGCATTAGATTGTGGGTTATATGAGAATTCTGTAGAAAACATGGCCACTTAAGTGGCAATACTATAAACTGAATGGTATTCATTAAAATCAACTAAGGACATTCATATGATTGCTGTGTAGTACAGGTATAAAATATGTATTGTGATATTTAACATTTATAATAACTAATGATGTTTGGCATCATTTCATGCACTTATTTGCCATCTGTATATCCTTTTAACCAAAAGATCTGTCCATGTATTTTGCCCGTTTTCTAATTGGATTTTTGTGTGTGGTTTTTTTTTTTTTTTTTACAGCTGCATTTTGAGAATTTTTTGATATTTTTGGTATATTAATCATTATTAAATAACTAGTTTGCAAATATTTTCTCTCAGTCTGTAGCTTGTGCTCTCATTCTCTTAAGCCTTTACAGAACAAAAGGTTTTAATTTTGATAAAGTCCCGTTTATCAGTTTTGCCCTTTATGGGCCAAGATATCAGTTTAGGAACTCTTTGTCTAGTATAGATTCCAAAGTTTATCTTCTATGTTTTTTTCTCAAATTTTATAGTTTTATTTATCAGGTATAAGTGCATAATCACACACACACAGAGAAACAACATATGACTCTCTGTAGCCAAAGCAACTTAAGAAGATAGAAAAATTTGGGGCAATTAACACTTTCATGCATCCATACATAAGAGAAAAAAGCATGGCCTTATCCCCACGTAGGCCATCAATGCCCTAATGAATAATCTACATTTTTACCTTCACCAGGTTATGACAAGTTCCCCTGGCAACTTGAATTAATTTTTATAAGGTATGAATCTAAAGTCAAATTTTATTTAATTGCCTCTGACATTTGCTGGGGGTTCATTTGCTCACCTTGGTATTAGCATAAAATGATTTTTTTTTCATTTTATTTAAAATCTCCCTGATTGTTGGCCTAATAAGTAGTTCGCAGTTGAAACCTAGACATTTTGGGTATCATATTATGAAATTTCGGATCTTGTTTAAAGCTTCAGTTTTAGCTGGCTTTCTCCAGTATTGCTCAAGTAGGGGAAGTGGAAGTAGAATTAATGGCAGTTGCAGGTAGAAGCTCATGTTTCTTTACTTGTCCCCTGCTGATATATGAGTGGGCAAGGGCTCTTTATTACCACTGGCATGGATGGGACTTCCAGCTCCCACTAGACTTCCATTGATATCTCCTTGGCTGGGAAGAATAGGAATGCCTTGTAACTATAAACAACTCATCCACCACTGACACCGTGGTGGTGGCGGGAGGGGGGGTAGGTAATGGTGTCATTATTGCTGGGTGGTGGTGCAAGTCCTGACTCTCCTCTAAGCCTAGTTTGACACCATCCCAACATATAGGGGTAGAAGTTCAGGATCCCTATGTTATCTCCACCGATGATACAAAGAGTGGAGGATGGCCTGGTTGCTGCCTGGCAGGGATGAATGTCCTGGCTTCTATGTGATCTTCTTTGACACTACCCTGGTGGAAAGTGAGGAGACCTTGTCAGAGCCTGGTGAAGGTAGAAATGTAAATCATTCATTAGGGCATTGACGGCCTAGGTAGAGATAAGGCCATACTTTTTTCTCTTAGGTATGGATGGATGAAAGCATTAATTGCCTCCAATTTTTCTATCTTATTAAGTTGCCCTTTCCTTGTCCTTTGGCTAGAAAGAGTCAGATGTTGTTTTTCTCTGTGTATGTATATATGTACCTATTGTCATTTCTGGGTTTCTGATCTCTTCAGCTCCAAATCTAGGATATATGGAGCCAAAACAAAAATCCAGGAAATCACCACCATGTCATTACTTGGGTCCAGAGCTTCTTTTATGGTCTTCCTTCTTCCCTCCACTTTTCAAGGTCTTCTTGTACATTTTTCAAATGTAATGTCTAGGATTTTTGGTTGCAGTTAATGGGATAAATAGGAAGGATGAAAGATTTATTCTATCCTTCTGTAAGTGGAAATTCCTTGAAAGAATTTTTGCAGAT
The DNA here is from genome assembly GCA_963573385.1 of Cacajao melanocephalus. Lineage (NCBI taxonomy): Eukaryota > Metazoa > Chordata > Mammalia > Primates > Pitheciidae > Cacajao > Cacajao melanocephalus. Next base: position 38,662 of record CAUYLG010020056.1, on the reverse strand, counting down.
ATTTTGATGGCTCGATTTGATGTCTAAAATATTAACATAATAATCAAGGTGGAACTATAAATTTACAAAAAGAGAAAAAAAAAAAAAAACTGGGACCGGGTGCGATGGCTCATGCCTGTAATCCCAGCACGTTGGGAGGCCAAAGCAGGCGGACCATGAGTTCAGGAGATTGAGACCATCCTGGCTAACATGGTGAAACCCCGTCTCTACTGAAAATACAATGCCTTAGCCAGGCATGGTGGTGGGTGCCTGTAGTCCCAGCTACTTGGGAGGCTGAGGCGGAAGAATCGTTTGAACCCAGGAGGTGGAGGTTGCAGTGAGCCAAGATCGTGCCAGTGCACTCCAGCCAGGGAGACAGAGTGAGACTCCATCTCAAAAAAAAAAAAAAAAAAAACAAAAACTTCTACTAAGTTTATTTCCTGGCAGGGTAAGAATACATGCAAAACCACCTTAAAGAGATAACTTCCTTAAATAGTAGGAGCTTACAAATAATTGTTGAATAAAAGAATCGTTATTAAATAAATTCATTTAACAAATTGGTCTATGTGTTAAATATTCTAGGCACTGAGGAGGCCATAAATATGTATGATACAGAAATAATTATCAATTAATACAGGGCCATTAACAGTGATAAAACAGAAAGATCAACATAACTATAACATACAAGGTGAAAATCTGTCAGAGCAAAGCAGTGTCTTGTTCATCTTTGTCTGCTGCTAGTGCCTAATGTAGCACATTAGTCATCACACATGGCTTGCTATGAGAGTTAACAGAGGGAGAGAGATCACATTTAGCTGATGGGAAGTAATCTGTTTTATGTCTTCCAAAACTTCTACAGAAAAAATATTCTGTAACATTTTTAGATACAATATGCTCACATTTCATATTTCTTTATTCTTTATCAAGCTAGAGAATTATGTAAAATTCTATCTCTACAGATGAACTCAGGTAATTAGTATTCTCTTTTTGATAGCAGCAGAAGACAGACAAACATCATTCTTTACACATATACTTGTAATAAATTTTAAGCTTAAATGCCTTAAATCATATATTCTCTTACCCCAAATGTCAATGGCAATAGCCTCATATCATACCATATATAGAGACTGGTAGTCTTTGGGTCAAATGTCAATTCCACACACCCATCACACACAAGCAAAAATAAAATGATTTCAATGAGTTAAAAATAAAAGAATCCTGTGTTGACAAGATTTAACATGGATGTCCTTGAAAATGAACATTAATTTTAACCTTAAACATCACCCAAGGAAGAGCTCTGAATTTTGTCAATTTATTATAAAGTCTGTGAAGCTGGGGAATTACACAAACAATGACTATCCAGGTACCTAAGGAAGTAACTATTCACAAATATAAAGATACCTTGACAGAAAGTCGGAGTCACAGCTAACAAACTCTCCAGCATTTCACTCTTGGACCAGGGATGCCAGAGGCAAACTAGCAAGAACCCTGCTGGAGAGCAAGCAATAATGCTGATACTGCAAACACTGATGGAGCAAAAAGGAAGCCATGTTCAATGCAAGGCAAGGGGATTGCTGAGAAAGCAGGAGAGGTCTCTACTCCTAACAGGCAGAGAAAAAAAGACCTTTTTCTGACCTACGTTATAAACTCTTAGAGAGCATCATCTTTGACTTTATATATTTGATAAGGCAATGTTTAGTTAGGGGGATTCCTAAATAGTGAATGCTCACGAGATTAATAATACTAATAATAGTAAAATTCTGGTTTTCATTTGATTAGCTTGCTCTTTGACTGAAAAGCTTTTCATGAGTGTCTAGTGCTATAAAATAAATAGAAAGAGTGGGATTTGAAGAAGGATGATTTTTACTTCATACTTAAATTTATATTTACAAGCAATTTTCAGTGAAGAATGAGAATAAGAATAGAACATTAAAATAGTCAAGTATATTTATTCTTGTACTTTCTTTTACATAAATTCGCTTTGATAGGTTCCCTGTATAGAAAGTTAGGCTGAGAACTCTAAACTTAAAACTCCCAAGAATCTGGAATCTTATGGCAGTAGTTTTATCTGCCTTAAACTTTGTAGTTAGCACAAATTGAAATATTCAAAGTGTCATACAGTACTCAATATAAACAATAGTCTATATTAACAGAAAACTACCTTATTATGTGGGCTTCGAGAGGTACAAAGTTTATTAGCTTTTTAAAATTTGTCGTGTATTCTTACAATGTATTTTTAAATCTAATTTTATTCTATTCAGAATTAAAATATTATTTAAAAATATATATGGATATTATGAAACCAAATAAGTATTGTTGTTAGAAACTTAGAAATAAAAAAATAACAATTTTTGGTTAGGAAGAGAGATTTCTATTGTTTTAACTTATTTAAAATATTATGGGATTTTTGTCCTTTTTAAAAAAATAATATAGAAAAAGTATAATTTATATTTGTTTTTGTAGGTATTTGAAAAGCTTCACCCCTTGAAGAAAAATATTGCATATTTTTAAAAAGGACCTAACATGATTGAGGCAATAGTTCATGAGAAAAGACAAATCTAAAAATTTGTATTTCAGAATATTTCTTCCCTCACTACAGTAAAAGAAAATAGGATAGAAATAAAAGGACTTGTATGAAGTTGGAAAGTAAAAAGCCCATGAAAAATATCTTAACAAAATATTTATTTTATTTTCAAAGCTAATCTAGAATTATAAAAGCTAATAAAAAATTAAAAGCATTAAAAACATGTGTAAAAGAGTGGCAGCCACTTTTTATTGCCATCACCCTGAATGTGATTTTGCAGTTTTTCTGACTGTGTGATACACTATTTAGCCGGTTTTTCTAAGCTACCTTCACATGACCTCGTTAAGGTCTGAGAAGTGATAGGTAACCAACTGAGTATATAATCAGGGCAATTGCATCTCCTTGACATATTCCAACTTATCAAAAATAATTTCAGAAGTTTCCAGGTGGATCTGAAGAAGCTTTAAAAAAAAAAATCATCCACATGAAGGCTCCAATCCTGCTTAATCCACTACGTGAAACAATAATAATATTGGCAGCGCATCGATTTCCCCTCAACTTTTTCTTGTCCACTGACAAATATGCTGAAAAATCACAGGAGTTCGTTATGCTTGATTTCTTACATTTTACATCTTTAAGCTCCATATTCATATTGCAAATACAATGAAATATCACTGCAGTAAAGCAAAATGTTTCACAGAACACATTTACTGTTCAAGAAACCAAACCATAAAGCAGAAATTTTAAGGCAGTAAAACAATTTGAGACAAGCATTCTATTCAACCAAATGATATGCATCTATTACAGAGAGGACTCCTAAATTGAGTGCCTTGCAAAAAGAAGGCATGGCAATAACCAGTTGTCGAGCGAATAGGTGTTTATTTCATGCACTTGAAAATAACAAGGTGGAACCAGTGGTGTACTGCAAAATCAGCTCTCTGAGAACAAATATGGCTCTAATTTGTAACGTGTAATATTTGCATGTTTCTGTGGTGTGTCTACTGCCCTATAGCCATTTCACCCACCAATGTGATGTCACTGAAGACTGAGTTGAGAAGAGAAGTGCAGAATATTCTCTCACGAGATGGTGCAGGCCAGTGAAAGGGGGCTTTGGTATCCTACTGGTAAAACTCTAACTTGCCTTTATTTGATTTGGCAAAAGAAAATTATACCATGTGATATTGTATTTGCTAATCAGCTGACATGATTTTGATGATAACTAGAGGTGTTTTTTTGTTTGTTTGTTTCCAGCAATCCTAACAAAATGTTACTTTTGGGGGGTAGGTTATCTGCAAGATAAAATATTGTAAGAATGCCTCACTAGGAATTCCCATGCTTTTGATAGGAAATAAAAACCAAGGAAGGCCTTGAGGATTTTTCTGAAGAAATCTCTTTAACAGAGGGCCACTACCTCAGAGCCTCAGAGCTGTTAAGCCTGCCTTGAAGAATCCTTATTTTTGGCCACTGCAAGCTCAAAAACTGAATAGGAAGCCCTAGGCAAGGTATTCTTTTAGCAACATTGTATATTAAGTCTTATAATTTATGAAATCCTTCCAATTCCCCATGATGCTAAACTACTTTTGAAGTCAAGAAATGTAGTACAGCATAGAATTTTTTAAAAAAAGAACCTGACCCATTGAAAAAAACATTTATTATAGACCTTCTATGGATTAGACCCTGAGCTGGATGTTGTCACATGTATTATTTTATATATTTTAATTAATTCATGTGCCTTCATTCTTTATGGGAAAAAGTAGAACTTCTTCCATTTAATTAAGTTTGAAAATGGCATCCCACAGGTTATTAAACATATTTTAGAAACAGCAATAGCAATTACCATCTGTTTCATGTGTACTATGTCCTAGACATTTTCACATTTATTCATTTTAGTAAACATCCTTAAAATTATTTCTGTTTTATAGATGAGGCAAATAAGACTATGACTAAGAGAGTCTTATGCACTAGGTCAAGAGCCAATGAATTACAGAGGAAGAAATGGAACACAAGTCAGTAATTCTGCAGATACATGTATTGCTTAGCATGTATTGATTAATTCAGTAATTCCACAAATGTTTATTGAGTACTCCCCATGAGTCAAGCATGGCCTTCAAGATATAGCAGAGAACAACACAAATACAAATACCAACCCTCACATACCCATATTGTTGTGGACAGCAACAGTCAGTAAGCAAAAAAGTAAAACAAAATAATTTTAAGTAAATATGTTACGTTGAATAGGGGATAAATTCTACAGAAAAAATATAAAGTAGGTAAGGAACAGGTAATGCTTGCATAGGAGCAGATGGCAATTTTAAACTGACAGTCAGGGAAGGAATCATTGTGAAGTTGGGAAAGCTAGGAAGGAGGTGAGAAGCTGAGGCATGCAAATATATAGGAGAAAATCTTTTCCAGTAGAGGAAACCCGTGGAGAGGCCCTGATGTGGAGGCATAATTTATGCATTTGAGGAACACAAAGGACTATAGATTAGCCAGTCCTAGAATTAAGGAGTGAAGCCCTGGAAGTGGGAAGGACTGGGATAGGGTGCTAATCACCCTGTCTTCTGTGATGCCTGTAGTTTGGAGATGAGAGTGGAAGAGAGAAAAATTAGCGGACTATTGCTCTAATCCAGGTGGGAGATGATAATTTCTTGGACCATGGTGGTAGAGGTGAAAGTGGTAAGAATTGGTTTGATTCTATACATGTGACATGGTAAAAGCTCCATAAAACTGCATGCCTCAACCAAACCCCGGCTTTCTATTGAAACTGTTCTCTGTAACCCAAATGTGGCAGGCAAGTAGTCCAAACCCACGCCATCTTGGCCCCTGAGACTTGTAATTTCCACCCTACCCAGACAATGTATAAACAAATGCTTATCTTGACTTTTGTGAACCGCTTAAGTAACAATCAGAATGTCAAAAGTCCCCTGGCCCTCGGAATGTCCAGAGCCCCTCACCCTCATCTCCACCCAGGAGATGATTTACAGAATCTACTGGCCCTCAGAATGTCTGAAGCCCCTCACCCCCACCCCTGCCCCTCACCCTCACTCCTGAGGTGATTTTACGAGTAAAAAAGGTCTTGACACCCTCCTTTCAGGGCCACGGGTTGGAGAGAGGTGAGTCCTCTGTGGCCACCGGCAATAAAGACCCTGTAATTTGGCATACTTTTGTCTGGGTGTTGACTTTCTATGCTCGCTCCATTATAACATATATATTTCGAGTAGATCGAATTTGTGGTATGATTTAAGACGGATGTAAGAAAGAGATTAAGAAGAACTCCAAAATGTCTGGTCTGAGTAAATGGAATCTTTGAAATCTCATTTACTGAGGTAGAGAGCTCTAAGGAAAGAGAGATTTGGGGTGAAAGATAAGGAGGTGATTGTTAACTGTAGTAAATTTAAGATGAAGGAGCTGCAAAAATAAATAGTTCTATTTCAAAGGATAATTGTAAGTTGGAACAATGTAATCTATATGAAAGTACTCTATAAGTATTGGTGACCTGTTTTCATTCTATACTTAGTCACGTGATCTAATCATGTCCAGACTGAAATTTAGAGATTGCCTGCCATAGAATTGGTGGACTTTGAAGCATAGAATTGGTGGAGTTTGAAACTACAGAGGAGGCGGTAATTTTTTTAAAAATTAGCTTAAACATTAGAAGAGGCAGATGTGTGGACAGAGTTGCCCAGTAGGGAAGAAAGCATCAAGAGAAATGGAGAAGATGGTATAAAACTTGGTTTTGCCAAAAAGCACTTTTAAATGTTGATAGAGTTAGAACAGAAACTGAAAAATCTAAGTGACTGGAGGAGTAATTAACCTGGAGATGAGCCTTGCTGCTCTAGGAGCCCAGATGCTAAAATCAGATGCCAAAATCAGGAGGGAAAGATCCTCCTACCACAGAATTGGTGGTACCAGTGCAATGTTGTCAACTGAAGATCTTGAAGGGCCGTCAGAGGAAGATGACTGCCTCAGACCAGCATTCTCAGGGTGCCCACTGCCAATGGAGACCGTAGCATAGCATCCTGCCAAAGAGTGAGTGAACAGTTCCTAAGCAATGTGAGACAGGACTGAGATTCCCAGAAATAACTGTGGACATTTTTATGAATAAAATGAAACTTTGGCTCTGAGTGAGTTAGGAAAAATCTCATCTGACCACACATGAGATCTCATTTTCACTGTCTAGTTGAAGATGCCATGGGTTATCCCTGTTTCATGTTATTTACTACAGCTACCTTTTCAAGAAAGCCTGATATATATGCTAGATGGTGACCTGCCCATCTGGAAGCATTTGGGATATTTAAGAGAACACTGACAGTTAAATCCTAGTACCACTTCTCAATACTGGGACTGCTTGTTGTATATCATTTTGAGCCTTTCTTATGATATCAGGCTTTAGTTGGTTTTCCTTTACTTTCTGAGATGCCAATACCAATGTCTCTGTACTTATATTAACCCTAAGATAGTGTAGTTTTCCCAGCTCCATTTTAACTTACTCTTCCTGAAAAAGAGGTTTAGTTCTCTCACCTGGATCTCACTTACTCATCAGCCATACTCTTTAGGCTGAGTGCCTTGGACTCCTGCATGCGGTCATCTTCATTTGCTGCATGTACGCCTTTCCACAATGGGTAGAGATGTGCTGGCAGCAGGCCACTGAGATAGATGTCCAGTGGGAGAAGGCCTCCTTGGCTTCATTCACACAACCTAGATGAGCAGGAAGTGTCCGAGGCTGCTCATTGCACTTCACCTGGGGCAGGGCCACCTTAGACCTTCGTTGCCCCAGTGTCCAAGAGGTACATGTTTTCCTGATTGTCTGGGCCAAGGCACACCAGGCATGAGATTGTGCCCTCCTTTTTATGCATCTACTTTTTACTTACATTGTTCCTTCTTCCTGAATTATTTTTTCCCTACTTCTGCCTGTAAAATTTAGACTCTGCTTCAATTACTGGAGTGAATAGCATCTTTATGTAGGTTTTTCTTCTGATTTTCACCTACCGATTATGAGCTCCCTGAGTTGTCACTGCATTTTGGTAGACATATCTCGTAGTTTTGTAAACCTACTACTGTGTGTGTATCTGTGTATATATTCTTTCTGTCCTATTTGAAGGTGAACTCCTTTAGCAAGGCTTCAACAGTAAGCATCACTTAGCTCTCAAAAGCCTGAGAATCTCTAGAGCGGCTGAGAAATTTAATGAGGCCTATACACCAGGACCTTGGGATGTATCTGGGAAAGCTTAAGGAAAAATCTTCCTGTAGACAACTATCTTTAATTATAATTGAGATTTAAATTCATTTCAGTAACACATACCCACTTGGGGTACTGGAGGTCAAGGTTGAAAATTCTATCATGGATGACCTGGGTGAAACTGGCATAAGAAAGGACTTTTAAATATTACCTGGCTATTAAAGCTATTGTAGCTTGATTTGCTTTATTATTTTGACTGGAGGGATAGGGTGTTGGAAATATTTTCATAAGACTGCCTTAGGCTATGAGAAAAAGTCTGTAAATCAAAGAGTAAACATGTTTTGTAATTAGCCATGGACTCTTTTTTTTTTTTTTTAACTGGCTAAAGTGAGATCAGATTAATCTCAATAAAGAGACTCTAAGTTTTGCTAGACAAATATGTAAAAATAAGGCATTTCTTTCTTTATTTTTTATTTTTTTACAAACCATGTCTTGTTCTGTTTTCCAGTCTGGAGTACAATGGTGCTATCATAGCTTATTGTAATTTTGAATCCCTGGACTAAAGAAACACCCCCTATCATCTGCCTCAGTTTCCCAAGTAGCTGAGACTATAGGCATGCACCACTATGCCTGGCTAATATTTTTTTTAATTTTCTTATTTTTTAAAGAGATAAGGTCACACTATGTTTCCCAGGCTAATCTCTAACTCCTGGGCTTAAGGGATCTTCCTGCCTTGAACTTCCAAAGTGCTAGGATGAAATGTGTGAGCCACTGCCCCCAGCTAAGCATTTATTTCTAAAATAAATTATGTCTAAATGTTAGTACGGACATCTTAGTTGTCATACTTATCAGAAAGTAGCATTTTACTGCACGTGAGTGGTACTTGCTAATATTTGATTCTGGTAGTTCTTCATAGATCATTTGAGGAAACAACATTTATTTAATGAAATCCGTAAACCTTAAAACCAACTTCCTTTCATCTGTAACAAACTTAAAGATTATTTGACATATATATCATATATATATGAGGTTACAGTATCTTTAACTGTGAAAAGCCAAGCTGCTTTAAGCATCCCAGCATAAACACAAATTTGTAATCTTTAGTTTGCAGCCTAAGAATTAGGAATTGTTATTGAAAGAACCACTTAGTTTATAGTGTTTTCCTACAGTTTTCCATCCTTTATTAGTCAGTCTGTTCTGCTGAAACATTTAACCTCACACTAACATTTCCATTGGTCCTTAAATAAAAACAGAAACAACCCTGAAAGCTACTTGTAAGAACTACGTCTTCCAAGTGTGACTAAAACCTGGCACAATATCCCACCCACAAATTTATACATAATGGAAGAAAAGAATGTACATTCACAAGTGCCATTATTTATCAAACTTTGTACCCATTTTATCTATAAAATAAGTTTTTAATTCAAGAATTCATTTTTCCATACATGTATTTCATTTTTATAACTATTGATTTTCTGCCTATAAAATACATAATACAAATCAAACATGATAGAAATATAAATATTAAAAGTAAAATTTTTCTATAACTCCATTTCCCTAAAATAATGTATGTTATTGGTCTATTTCTGTTAGATATTCTTATTCCCATTTTGTAGCAGAGGTAATGGGAGCTTATAAATACAACTTGGGCCTGGGCGCAGTTGCTCACCACTGTAATCCCAGCAATTTGGGAGGCCAAGGCTGATGGATCACCTGAGGTCAGGCATTTGAGACCAGCCCAGCCAACACAGTGAAACCCTGTCTCTACTAAAAATATAAAAATTAGCTGGGTGTGGTGGTAGGTACCTGTCATCCTAGCTACTAGGGAGGCTGAGGTAGGAGAACCACTTGAACTCAGGTAGAGGAGGTTGCAGTGAGTTGAGATTGCCACCACACTCCATCCTGGGCAACAGAGTAAGACTCCATCTTGAAAGGAAAGAAAGAAGGAAGGAAGGAAGGAAAGAAAGAGAGAGAGAGTAAAAGAAAGAAAGGAAAGAAAAAGAAAGAAAAGGAAGGAAGGAAAGAAAGAGAGAGTAAAAGAAAGAAAGGAAAGAAAAAGAAAGAAAAGGAAGGAAGGAAAGAAAGAAAGGAAAGAGAAAGAAAAGGAAGGAAGGAAAGAAAGAGAGAGTAAAAGAAAGAAAGGAAAGAAAAAGAAAGAAAAGGAAGGAAGGAAGAAAAGAAAGAAAAAGAAAGAGAGATGGAGGGAGGGGGAGGAGGAGGAAGGGAAGAAGGAAGGAAAGAAGGAAAGAAAGAAGAAGAAAGGAAGGAAGGGAGAGAGCAGGGGGAGGGAGGAAGGAAGGAAGAGAAGGAAGGAAGGAAGGAAGGAGGAAGGAAGGAAGGAAGGAAGGAAGGAAGGAAGGAAGGAAGGAAGGAAACTTGGCTGAGCTAAGATGTAGATCAAGACCTCTTATTTCAAAGCCCATGTCAGGTATTTGTATGTGTCTGTGAGTGTGTATACATAGGTATTTCTATTTCTTCACATTCTATGAACAAAGATGACTTCTTTCTTTGAACCTGATAGTGTTCTTTGGGCCTTCCCTGATCCAGTATTCATTTGCTTATCCACATATTTATGCTACTACTTGAAACTTAGAAAAATACGTTTTATTTGCATTTATTATTAGAAAAATAATAGGAAGAGAAAAAAAGACATAAAATGGTTAAGAAAAAAAACCAAAGTAGCCTTGGCAAAGTTAAAAAGGGATTGCATTTTAATTAGGGAAGAAGGAGCTGAGTTTGGATTAAAACAAACTCCTATTCTAAAGTCTGTGCTTTTATTTGCTGCACAACATTTCTTACCTTTGATGAGCTTGTTTATTTGAAGTTTCCCTGAAGGTTTTTATTGCTAAAGTATCTTCATTGCTCAGACCCTCCAGAGTCACCACGAAACCAAACAGTACTTACTAAGTGCCACATACTGTCTTGGTCATTGGATTCAAAGATAAATAAGATGAAATACCTGACTTTGTGATATCTGAGTCCAGTAATGGGAAGCCCTCCATGCCACTTCTCTGTGAGGTTTTGCAAGAGCTTCCTAAGGTTACATAAGTGCTATAGTTTCTCCCTATAGTATTTAAAGCTACATTTAAAATGCAGAGTGGCTTCTCAGCTATGTCCCCACTTCCTTGTTCCATTTTTGAATTCCTTTCATCTTCATTGTACACAGCTTGAGTTAATTCTGGTATCTCCAAAATACAGATATGCAAAAGCCAATAGAAAGATATGTATGCTTGGGCTGGGTGTGGTGGCTCACACCTGTAATCTCAGCACTTTGGGATCCCAAGGCGGGTGGATCACAAGGTCAGGCATTCAAGGCCAGCCTGGCCAACATGGTGAAAACCCGTGTCTACTAAAAATACAAAAATTAGCCTGGCATAGTGGCGGGCACCTGGAATCCCAGCTCCCAGGAGGCTGAGGCAGGAGAATTGCTTGAAACCAGAAGGCAGAGTTTGCAGTGAGCCAAGATTGTGCCACTTGACTCTATCCTCCTGGGCAAAAGAACAAAACTCCATCTCAGAAAAAAAAAAAAAAAAGAGAGAGAGAGAGAGAGAGAGAGAGAGAGAGAAGCACGCTGGCATGGTAAGTGTCAGGGAACCACATTATCAATCTACTTCCTTCTTGACCTCAGCAACTTTTCAGAACCTTTGTTCGAGTTCCCCAGACTACCATCCTGTTCTCTGAATCTGCGTGTGAGCTTTTTGAGGTGTTCTTTAGGTCAATTCAAGGATATGTCTCCAGTCCCAAATATTATACAAAATACTTATTTTTAAGTTTGGGCCAGCATTTTTCAAAACAAATACCCAGTTTTGAATTCAGCCTTCAATACACAGCTGCACTTTGATTTAACACAATCTAATTAACAAATATTTTTTGAGTGGCATAAGGTGATAGGAACAGGAAAGTTATTCAAATCAGTAGTTCTTAAGTACCGATCTAGGACTGTTACCTACTGAACATGTAACCTTGGCCAAGTCACTTAGCTTCTCTGAACTTCAGTTTTCCCTTTGATAAAATGGACTTAATAGTATTTGCTTCAAGTGACTGTCATAACATTAAAGAAATAATGTTTGGTAAGGATGCTTCATTGATAGTTTTAAGTACTACTTATCAATTATAATAATTATAAATTATAACAATATAATTATTATATATAACAAGACCATAGCAGAGCTTCTTTTTAAAAATTTTTTAAAAATTTATTATGATTTACCTTCTGGGGTACATGTACAGATCATACAGGATTGTTGCATAGGTACATACATGGCAATGTGGTTTGCTGCCTTCCTCCCCGTCACCTATATCTGGCATTTCTCCCCATGTTATCCCTCCCTAACCTCCCTACCCCACACTGTCCCTCCCCTAGTCCCCCACAACAGACCCCAGTGTGTGATGCTCCCTTCCCTGTGTCCATGTGTTCTCATTGTTCAACACCCGCCTATGAGTGAGAACATGCGGTATTTGATTTTCTGTTCTTGTGTCAGTTTGCTGAGAATGATGGTTTCTAGATTCATCCATGTCCCTACAAAGGAGACAAACTCATCATTTTTTATGGCTGCATAGTTTTCCATGATGTATATGTGCCACATTTTCCTTGTCCAGTCTATCATTGATGGGCGTTTGGGTTGGTTCCAGATCTTTGCTATTGTAAACAGTGCCACAATGAACATACATGTGCATGTGTCTTTATAATAGAATGATTTATAATCCTTTGGTTATATACCCAATAATGGGATTGCTGGGTCAAATGGAATTTCTGTTTCTAGGTCCTTGAGGAATCACCACACTGTCTTCCAGAATAGTTGAACTAATTTACACTCCCACCAACAGTGTAAAAGTGTTCCTATTTCTCTACATCCTCTCGAGCATCTGGTGTCTCCAGGTTTTTTGATGATCATTGTTCTAACTGGCGTGAGATAGTATCTCAGTGTGGTTTTGATTTGCATTTCTCTAATGACCAGCATTAGATGAGTATTTTTTCATATGTTTGTTGGCCTCATATCTGTCTTCTTTTGAAAAGTGTTTGTTCATGTCCTTTGCCCAGTTTTGAATGGGTTTATTTTTTTTCTTGTAAATCTGTTTTAGTTCTTTGTAGATTCTGGATATTAGCCCTTTGTCAGATGGGTAGATTGCAAAAATTTGTTCCCATTCTGTTGGTTGCCTGTTCACTCTAATGAGAGTTTCTTTTGCTGTACAGAAGCTCTGGAGTTTAATTAGATCCCATTTGTCTATTTTGGCTTTTGTTGCCTATGGTTTTTGTGTTTTAGTCATGAAGTCCTTGCCTGTGCCTATGTCTGAATGGTTTTGCCTAGATTTTCTTCTAGGGTTTTTATGGTGTTAGGTCTTATGTTTAAGTCTTTAATCCATCTGGAGTTAATTTTAGTGTAAGGTGTCAGGGAGGGGTCCAGTTTCTGTGTTCTGCACATGGCTAGCCAGTTTCCAACAGCAAGTTTTAAGTTTTTAAAACTAGGCCAGGTGCAGTGGCTCACACCTGAATTCCCAGCACTTTGGAGGCCAAGGCAGGCAAGTAGCTTGAGCTCAGGGGTTTGAAACCAGCCTGGGCAACAAGGTAAAACCCCATCTCTACAAAAAAATACAGTAATTAGCTGGGTGTGGTGATGTGCATCTGTGGTCCCAGCTACTCAGGAAGCTGAGGTGGGAGGTCAGATGCCTGGAAGGTCACCTGGGAGCTGAGATCATGCCATTGCACTCCAGCCTGGGTGACAGAGACTCTGTCTCAAAACAAAACAAACAAAAAAACCCTCCAAAACCTAAATGAAAACAGATTTAGTTCTCTAAATTAAACCTTTTTATATCTTTTTAAAATCTTTTTACAGTAAATCAATATATATTACTAAAATGTATGTTGCATAGATATACTCCTTTAAAAAAATGAAAATTGATTTTTTTTTTTGAGACAGTCTAACTCTGTTGCTGAGGCGGGGGTGCAGTCTTGGCTCACTGCAACCTCCGCCTCCCGGGTTCAAGTGATTCTTGAGCCTCAGCCTCCCGAGTAGCAGGGATTACAGACGTATGACACCACTCCTGGCTAATTTTTGTATTTTTTGTGGAGACGGCGTTTCCGCATGTTGGCCAGGCTGGTCTCAAACTCCTGACCTCAGGTGATCTGCCCACCTCAGCCTACCAGAGTACTGGGAGGCATGAGCCTCCCGGAAATTGATATTTTGAAGAGTCTAAAATTTCCAGTTTTGCATATCTACTAGGAATGCAGTGTATTTTATTTTATTGTCTTTTTCACTTTTTAATATACTCTGGGGTGGTAAAATGTTTATCATCTTTTGTATTTGTATTCTATCCTCTAATTTGAATTATCAAGAGCAAAGGTCACTGTCCTTTCCCTTCACATGTTGTTCCTTCGTTGTCTCTGTCTTCCAGAATCCCCTACTTTGAAACTAGTGCTGCCAATGGGACAAACATAAGCCAAGCAATTGAGATGCTTCTGGACCTGATAATGAAGCGAATGGAACGGTGTGTGGACAAGTCCTGGATTCCCGAAGGAGTGGTGCGATCAAATGGTCATGCCTCTGCGGATCAGTTAAGTGAAGAAAAGGAGAAAGGGGGATGTGGCTGTTGAGAAGTCGAGTAAGCGACATAGCAGTTCAGGTGGCCCATGCCTGGGATCTTCTCTATGATTGATAGGTGGCACAGCGAGAGATTATTGGGCGTTGTGTACAAACTGCTTCTCGCCATCCCCGTCAGACCTACTAGTAAAGTGTCTGGTTTTAGAATTAATTTGTTGCAGCTTTGTAAATATTTCTTTAAGATTCAGCCTGAGAGTTAGGAGAAATATTTCAGAGCCAAAAGTGCCTTATAAAACCTTAGCCTGTTATAGTAAATCATTAAAGCATTCATAATTTTGCAGTCACAGAAGAGTGTATTTATTATGTAGAATGAATGAGGGTACTGTCACCTGCTTTAATGTAAGCAGGCCCAGAGTCTTACATTTAAGATCTTAAATGCAATTATAAAACGGTCACAGTCTTGGATAGAGATTTAAAGAGTCATGCCATAGGTGACCTTCTAAAATGCCATTAAAGCCACTTGCATGTTAAATAAGAATACACATGCACATCAGCCCAATGTCTTTGAGTATTAATTTTATGTGAGCATTCTATTTAACATGAACATAGGACAAATTATGGCCACATCTATAGACCTTGGATAAACTAGATTGACCAGTTGTACACTCACGGTGACTTTTTTGTTTGTGGAAAAGGGATTGAGGTGGGGCAGGATGGCTTAATGTAATATGAGCAACTGAAGTGGGACTTCTGGCTCCCCGATATATTCCCGTTGCTGTGAAGGGTTGATTGAAGGGTCAGGGAACTAGATTTTGTGGCTTTAATGCACTGTGGTTGTACATTTATACTTGACCTGTGTGCTGGCCACATCTGAACATAGCTGGTGCTTATGCTGAGTTATTTGTGATGAGTAAATATTTAGTTTCTTTTTCTTCATATTTATAGTTTTGATCCCGCATTCTCTGGCTGCAGCTTAATTAGCTTGTAAATTACTCATCTCTGTCTTTACCAGCAGGCTCTGTATTGTTGATATTTCCAACTTGTTTTGCTTTTCCATTGTTGGAATTGAAGGAATTAGTTTTCAATTACACACAATGCCTGTTTGCTATTTGGTGGAAGATAGATGTTCTTATTGAAGCAGTTACATTTGCACTGTAGTTTAATAAAAGAAAAATGAAGTATTTTGTAGCCTATAATTTTCATTGAGCTCGTGAGCATTTACTATACTTGCTGGGTCTTGCCAAGATCATGTATTCTGCTATGTTGCCAAAGTGTCTTCATACCAAATTAAAGGTGGTTTTAATATATGTTTCATGGAAGTCTTTATAAAATTAAAAGGTATTTCATTTAGGTGAAAAGTCTTATTTATTAAAGTGGTTTGAATAAAGTAGATCAAAATTTCCAGAGATCTTAATGGCTATTTAGGAAGAAATGTCACTCATTATAATTTAAATAAAGAATAAAAATAAATATATTTTGTGGTGGCAAATATTTGGCAGAACTGTAATAAGAAAAATACAAGTATATTTGGGTGATGGTTATATTAGAAGCCCAGACTTTACCACTACACAATATATTCATGTATCTACACTGCACCTGTATCCTCTAAATTTATTTTTAAACAAGGAAAAATACAAGTATAATGAAAAAATCCTGTTGTGTTTTTGCCACTGTCCTTCCACTACTCCCGTAGCAAAGTTATCCATGGTGAGTAAAATTTTACATATTTCTATCCTTGAAATGAAGGCTTCTTTTAAATTCCAGAGAAGTCACTGAGACCTGTGCATTTGAATTGTATATGCTAGTGAGGAAAACATTTAGATATTTCAAACACAGGGTCATAATCACACAGCAGTGCCTTGTATAGTTGCCATAAGACTTCAGTGAAGTACAACATAATTTTACAGGTATATATCAGGGCATATTTTGTATGGTGTATTTGTGTTAGAATAACACATTAAATGCCTTTAAACAAAAATAAGAATGTTTGCATGTTTCAGTTTTCAAGAACCAAATGAGTAGTTAGCTATAGATTCCATTGGCCTTAAACACATACAATTAAGTGTATACTTGATACAGTGCACACACAAGAGCCACCTTTAATTATTGAAATAACCTGTATTCTTTTTGGAAATCATTTAAGTTTGGTATTGAAGTACTATATATTTTGTGCATCAATGTATTTTTCTATTTACAAGCCTATGTAGAAGTGAAGTGTATCTTCAGTGAACCATGTGCCAATGAAGCTATAATAAAAAAGTGGTCTAGTCTGTCAAATTTGTGTGTGAATGTAACTTTATTTCTCATCACAAAGTTTCATACCAGAGGTTGTAGTGCTACAGAAAATGAAATTCAGGGATACATGTTCCATTAGGTGCTCACTGAGGGGCCAGCCAGGACAACATATTCTGGAAAAGTAACTAAACATGCTATCAGACATATATTGAGCACATCTATTTGGGAAGTGCCGTAGTAAACAATCTCAGATAAACAAAACAAGGTTGGTTAAGGCCTGAACTAAGATGAGGCAGGGCTGAGAGAATGCAAGATATGCTGGGGAGGGTACAGTCATGGATGGGTTGAGGAGAGAATATGTGGAGAGATGGCTTCTCTGACTTGATTCTGTCTTTTCTTTCTTTTTTTTTCCCCCGAGACAGAGTCTTGCTCTGTCCCCCCAGGCTGGAGTGCAGTGGCACAATCTCAGCTCACGGCAACCTTCACCTGCTGGGTTCAAGCAATTCTTCTTCCTCCTCCTGAGTAGCTGGGATTATAGGTGTGTGCCACCACGCCTGGCTAATTTTTTGTATTTTTAGTAGAGACGGGGTTTCACCATGTTGGCAAGGCTGGTCTTGAACTCCTGACCTTGTGATCCACCCACTTTGGCCTCCCAAAGTGCTGGGATTACAGGCGTGAGCCCCCGCACCCGACCCCCTGACCTTATTTCTTACCACTGTCCACCTCACTCCTTCTTCTCAGGCACACTGGCCTCCCTGTAGCAGTCAAGCATGTTCCTGCCTCAGAGCTCTTGCATTTGCAGTTCCCTCTGTCTGGAATGTATACTTCTCCTATCCTTTAAGGCTATTCAAATGCCATCTTGCCCAAAGGACTTTACTGACCACCTTATATAAAACAGCAGTCACTTCCCTTCAGGGCCCCAACCAGATTGTCACTCCTTCTTGACCTGTTGTTCTGCTTTGCATTTCTTCATATCACTCATATTTCTTCATATTTCACCACTTGATGTATTTACATTTATTCTTAGCCAAGAGGCTGACAAGTGATTCACTTGACATATTTATATATTTGTCTACATCCACTAAGATACAAGCTCCACAAACAAGGACAGGGATTTAGGTAGTTTTCTTCAAAACTGTCACCACCACTCAGAAAAGGACCTGGTACACAATAGGCATGCAAATGTTTGTTGACTGACTGAGTAAAGGACTTAAACCCTTAAAGAGGCAAGAGGGTCAAGTGAAAGAGTTTTAAAAAAGGGCTTACTGTTAATGTTCAAAGACAGAAGAATACAATTTGAAAATAAAAACAGTGTTAAAAATGTCTAAAATGGTTCACACATAAGTCCATACTAATTCAATATAAGAAATTAAGAAATCTAGGCCAGTTGCAGTGGCTCATGCCTGTAATCCCAGCACTTTGGGAGGCTGAGGCAGGTGGATCTCCTGAGGTCAGGAGTTCGAGACCAACCTGGCCAACACAGTGAAATTCCATCTCCACTAAAAATAAAAATTAGCTGGGTGTGATGGAGCATGCCTGTAATCCCAGCTACTCAGGAGGCTGAGGCAGGAGAATCTCTTGAACCCGGGAGGCAGAGGTCGCAGTGAGCCGAGATCATGCCACTGCACTCCAGCCTTGGTCATGAAGCAAGACTCCATCTCAAAAGAAAAAAAAAAAAAAAGAAATATGAGAAATACATTCTGATCTTCTGAAGTTGATGTAAGGTGGCTAACAATCTATTTAAGAAATGTTTCATTTGGTATTTTTATGAACTGGAACTCTGTAAGGTGGTATTTCCAGGTCTTCTGTCTTTGGCAATGTAGGTATTTAAATAACTAATAAGTTCTTCCATTATAAAATACTTAGGTAATGCTGGATAAAATATGATGAACATGTTTTTTAAAATGTACTGCTGATTTCTCAAAAAAATATGGGCCATACCCTAAGACCAACTCCTTCCCCTTAAAAACAGACAACAGAGGGAACTTACAACAACCTGATGCTGAATGTGGTTTGCTTTTGGTTTGGTTTTGCCAGTGTCAGTAATCAGCATGCTTTGTTATAATGGCCACAAAGGGTTAGTAGAGAGAACCTTGGGTCAGTTGAGAATAAGGTGCTGAAACTGAAGGCCTCTGTCCCCAAACTCACAGAAATCTAGGACCTGGTCTATGTCTTTAACCTCTTGTGAAAATTTATAACCACAGGTCTGCCTGAACACAGGTTTGAGATTCAACTGTATACTACCTAAGTTTTCTGGGTATGTTAAATCAAGAAATTAACAAAAATTAACATTTTAAAGAAGGGATTAGTTATGGATTACCTGGTAGAAGCAAAGCAAAAATGTTTGCAGATGGAACATTTTTGCATAGTCCAGAAAACACCCAACTATGGGTGACATTACAATGAAAAATTACAATCTATTTCTTCTTCATCCTTCAATCATTAGCAAGGGCCAGTAGACCAAACAAACAGCAGGATTTGGCATTTAAGAACCTCAAATAATATGCTTATCAGACAGAGTACATAAAGTTAAAATGTTTAAAGTAATCACAAACATTAAAGGAACTAAAAATTCCAGAAAAGAAGACAAAGATACCAGACTGGTTTGAATTAAGAAAAAAAAAACTTTCCACAATAAAAAATATAGCCACTGATATTCAAAACTTAATGGTTAGAGGTTAAATGACAGGTTTGGTAGAGTTGAAGAGAAAATTCTAGAAGGCAGGTCAGAGGAAATTACCCATAATTCTACAGACAGAGATAAGGAGAAAGTCCTAGAGGGGTTAAAAGAGAGGGAAGAAAAAAATGTCTAACTTATATCTAGTAAAAATTCTAGAAAATTAGAGAAACTGAAGGAAGAGACACTATATGAAAAGATAACAGCTGAGAATTTTCTAGTAATGATACAAGACACATACTCTCAGATTTAGGAATCATAAGTCCCAAGCAGGATAAGTGAAATCATATTTCCAAGATTTCAGTTCAATTTTGTATTCCATTAATATAGGTGGAAATAAAAGAATAGTTTCTGAGGCTGGCTACACACCCACTCAATCTAAAGTGAAGCACCAAGTATGTTCATAGACTGAAGGGAACAACGTCTCAGATGAAGCCTTAAGTTATGGAATTAAGAACACATAAAGGATGTGGCCTCTGACATCAAAGGTAACAGGCAAACTTGGGTGTTCATGTAGGTGGAAAGGGCATAACATTTCTTGGTGAAGTAGAAGGAACAAATTGAGAGTTGGGAAGGAACTGTGTAAAGGTTGCAAAGACTGGTGAGGCTCTTCCATAATTATTGAGGAGGATAGGAGAGAAGAATAAAGAAAAGTAAAATAATTTTCAATCTCTTGGTTGACAATAAAGTTTTGGACAGATGTTTATTACTAAAATTTCTGGTATGTGCCTTTGTTATTTAACATTACTCCGGAATTACTGGTTGAATGACTAGATAAGAAAAATTAAATATCCAATAAAAGGAAAAATGTGTGTATTTGAAGATTATAACTATACAAACTGATTCTAGAGTTAAAATGAAATGGTAGATGTCAAAGAATAGCCAGATAAATAATGAATAAGAAGGACAAGGAAGGAGGGGTGATATGGTTTGGCTGTGTCCCCACCCCAATCTCATCTTGAATTATAACTCCCATAATTCCTACATGTTGTGGGAGGCACCTGCTGGGAGATAATTGAATCATGTGCCAGTTTCCCCTACACTGTTCTTGTGATAGTGCATAAGTTTCATAAGATCTGATTGTTTTAAAGGGGTTTCCCCTTTCATTTGACTTTCATTCCCTTTGCCTGCTGCCATCCATGTAAGACATGACTTGCTCCTCCTTGCCTTCTGTGATGATTGTGGGGCTTCCCCAGCCATGTGGAACTGTGAGTCCATTAAACCTCTTTCTTGTATAAATTACCCAGTCTCTGGTATGTCTTATCAGCAACATGAAAACTAATACAAAGGGAGAGGAGGTAAAACCAGTTATTGAAAAAATTACAATTTAGGTATTTGGGAACATGCACATTAACAAATAAAACGATGGAACAGGGTACAGAAATGGAGCCATAAATAAGTGACATTTTGCGTGAGTTGGGGGAAAGGATGCTTTATCAACATACAGCACTGAGGGAAAAATAAAGACTAGAGTCTTACGTCATTTATACTTAAAACTCCAGACAAGTTGAAAATTCAGATGCAAAAAAAAATGATACTATAAAACATAAGAAAAAACATTTTGAAAAACAATTTTGGAGTGAGAAGTGCAGTTTAAAGTGCCAAATCCAAAATCATAAAAAACTGGATAAATCTGAATATACAAACAACATATTTCTGCATGGAAAAATACCATGAGCAAAGCTTACAATAGTGATAGGGAAATAATTTCTAAATGCATGTCAGCAAAGGACTAACTTTAACATGTAAAGTGCTGTTGAAAATCAACAACAGAATAGACAACTGTATAGGACCTGAAAAGGCAATTCACAGAAAAAAGTTGGAAAACGTAGTGAAAGATTCTTAACCTCACTTGTAATTAAATTCAAGTTGAAATAATAATAAGATAAATTTCCATCTCAGGTTGGCAAGGATCACTTTTTACAGGCGTATGGTGAAACAGGCATCTTATTTATTGATGCTGAGTGTTAACTGGTAAAAACTTTTGGAAGGCAATTTAGTTTTAACTACCAAAGTTTTAAAACTATCTATATCTATATCCATCTTCTCTGATCCAGCAGTTCTACATAAACTCTCTATTGAAAAAAAGTGAACCAGTAAAGATCCTTATTATACCAAAAGATAGGAATGTCCATCAATTTGTAACCAATTAAAATGATACTTTCATACAATGGCATATATATATATATGAAAGAGAATGCCAAATATCCTTTTACAATAAAACATTTATCAAATGCCTATTATGTGCCAGGGACAATTCTAGATACTGGGGATGTAGTTGTTAACAAAACGAACTTAAATCCCTGCCTCTCATGGAGCTCACATTCCAGTGAATGGAGACGAGGTAACAGCAAGATGCAGAAAAAGTAAATAGCATATTCATTAGTGTTATAAAGAAGAGGAAGCAGAGACAGGCACACACACAAATAACCATGTTTGTCTATGTACAGAAAAGCTCTGGCAGGTAATAAATGGAACTGTTTTGCCCATGGGGAGGAAGACTGCAGGTCTGTGGAGGGAATGGTAGCTTCCTGCGAAAATGTTTGTCTACTGCATATGTATCTTAATTAAAACGGGGAGGGGGGAAGGTGGAGAACACCATTTTATATTTTTTAAAAATTGTTGGTTAAGTCCTTGAAGCCTCAGCGACTCAACCGTTTTCATTGCAATGTTTGAAGCAACGCTGGATTGCATGTTCTTCGCCGCTGACACCCTACAAACCACTATGGGACGAGAATCGAGGGCTGTCTAGGGCAGGCACTGGACAAATTAACAGAGTGCTTTCGAGAGCACTCGGGATAAAGTACAAACCAAAGATACATAAGACGTGTAAATGCGACTTATAGAGAGGAAAGACTAAGCGCCGTGACAGCGAGGTCAGAAGGTGCCGCAGAACCGCGTTTCCCCAAAGTAAAGACGTACAGTCTAGTCCGCAGCTCTGCGCCTGCGCCAAACGGCAGCGCTTTTTGACCGCGCGGCCGCCGTGTTCACATCTCGTCTAACTGACCCGCGAGAAGTAAGGACACTAGCTTTTTTTCGGGTCTGGGAAGAGAAAGAAGGTCACTTCCGGCGACAGGGCTACGTCACTTCCTCGGAAGCTTGGCGTTTGGTCCCTGGGCACCCACGCGGGTTCAACATGCGTATCGAGAAGTGTTATTTCTGTTCCGGGCCCATCTACCCTGGCCATGGCATGATGTTCGTACGCAACGATTGCAAGGTGAGGGGTGAGGCGGCCGAGGCCAGCCCGCGCTTCAGCGGCGCTCCCGCTGTTCCTGGGCGCGCCGGCTCGGTACCGGGTGTTTCTGCGTTTGCCGGGTTTGGCCCGGGTTCTTCCCGCTGTTCCCGTGGGAGGGTGGCTTAACTGGGGCTCCGGTCTCAACGCTCCGCTTCGGGAGTTTCTCCTTGCCGGTGTCCCTAGCGACGCTGGCCACCAGGCCACCCTTGGGTGGCGTTGGCAGTAAGGAGCTTCAGGAGCGATCCCAGCAAGCGCCTCACGGGAATCTTGAATGTCTGTGACGGCTGTTTGGCCACTTATATTCGTGGCCAAGTTCTTGAATCCAGCAAACTTGGTTGAATGTATGCCCTGCCAGGCATTTTACTGAGGTCCATACTAAAGTGTAGAGGTTGATGGGAGTGTTCCATATTGCTTAATGGTAGAGTTATGTATTGTTACTGCACGTGAGTTGGGGAGGGTCCTGTTTGGAAAGACTCACAATGGAGGTGACATTTATCCTGGACCCTGAATTTTGCAGAAGAAAGAGCGGAGGGGGACTTCTAAGTAGAAGGAAGAGAGAACGGAGCAAATACATTTGTTTGAGGAAGTGACTGGATTGTATATGTTGATAGAGCCTTGGGGGTAGGGCTGCAAGTATAAATATAATAATCCTATAAACGTAAATAAATATAAGTCCTAGTTGTGAAAGACGTTTTGAATGGTACATGAAATTCCTGTGATATCAGAATGAATCCCATTCCTCTCCTTCTCAGAAAAACACATTGTTTCTCAGAATTGGACCTCTTAAACATTTGCTTCTGCATTACTGGGTGTTTACAGATTCCTGGTTTCCACCAGATACATTGAGTTGGAATTTTTGCGGGACGGGAAGAAGGTTTAAGAATCTGCATATTAAAGTGAATTTGACATGCTAAAGAATTAGAAGTCTGACTTCATCACCTTATATCTCTAATAGATCAAAGATATTGACCTCATTAATTAGGGGCAAGGGATTCAGTTGAAAGTGAGGGACGAAAGCTATGTTTGAGAATATGAACGTAGAAGATTTTGAATACATGCTCTCAGGAACGTGATAAGAAGTTTATAAAAATGAATCAAAAGATTGCCAGGTTGAGGTCTAATTCAGAGTAGGCAGTATGGTTCTATAGATGATCTAGTTATGATTTTGTGATTTTTGTCTAGGATGCTTGTCAGCTGAATATTGGAATTAGAACAACAGATCGTGGGAGCTGTCAAGACCTGGATATTATTGATTTGGTGGAGACAGTGGAAGTTAAGTTGATGAAGTTTAGCAGGGACAGTGTTGAGTTGGTTAGGGGTCAGCTTGGCCTAAGGAAGACCAGTGGATCCGGAAGAAGGCTAATGGGGGAAATAAAAGATAGAGGGCCTGAAGCACTAACAAAGAACAAGTAGCTTTTCTATGTTCTTGATTTCCGAGTCTAAATCTCCTGAGCTCCAAATCTGAATTTTCCACTGAATGTACTTAACAGTGGGCCTACTGAAGGAGAATTCCTTAGTACCTCAAATCTTTTTGCTGTGTGAATTAATACCACTCTTAAGTGCCCGGATAGTTCTGCTAGAAACGTGGGAGTCATCTTTGAATCTTTCACCTTTTGTATCTAGTTATCAAGTCTTACCTAATCTGCCTCTGCAAAAATAGTGCTGTCTTTGCTTTCTTTCTGCTCTCCTGCCTTAGTTCAGTTAAGGCACTTGCCACTTTTATAGCCTGTTACTTAGTGTTTTTTTTTTTTTTTTTTTTTTTGAGACATGGTCTCACTGTCTGATGTCCAGGCTGGAGTGTCGTGGTGTGATCATGGCTCACTGCAGCCTCAATCTCCTGGGTTTAAGCAATCCTGCCTCCTCAGCATCCTGAGTAACTGGTACTACAGGTGTGCACCACCATGCCCAACATTAAAAAAAATTTTTGTAGAGACAGGTACATTAAATATTTTTTTTTTTTTTGTAGAGACAGGGACTTGCTATGTTGCCTACTCTTTAACTAGTCTTTCTACCTTTATTCTCTTAGTTTCTGAGAGTTTTTTTTTCTTTTTTTGAGATAGAGTCTTGCTCTGTCACCAGGCAGGAGTGCAGTGGCACAATCCCGGCTCACTGCAGCGTCCACCTCCTGCGTTCAAGCAATTCTCCTGCCTCAGCTCCTGACTAGCTGGGACTGCAGGCACATGCCACCACTCCCAGCTAAGTTTTGTATTTTTAGTAGAGATGGGTTTCACCATGTTGACCAGGGTGGTCTGGATCTCTTGATCTTGTGAACCGCCCACTTTGGCCTCCCAAAGTGCTGGGATTATAGGCATGAGCCACCGTGCCCGACCAAGACTGTTTTTAATACAAGCTTCACCTTTTACTCTTCTTAGGCATAAATGGGTTAAGGGTAGAATTAATGCTAATGCTCCATATTTGCACATACTTTGCAAACAGGAAAAATACATACAGTCTTAACGAGGGCTTGATAAATGTTGAATTAGTGTAATAAGAAAGAGTTGAAAAACTTTGAGTCCATGGTACGGTGGATCATTTGTTAGCATGTTAGCACTTAGAGGACTAAATTAAAAGAGAAACTTGAGCCTGTAAAGCTTTGCCTGACACTCGAGCCATCCACCTCTTTCCCCACCATATTTAACCACTTCCTCATGTATGTTTACATATTACATCATGCATGGTTATAGCTTTATCCCGTTGTTTATATCCTAGTCAGATCTTGGCTCTTACTTGATCACAAAGCGAGACTATCACATTGCTAGACTAAGCTTCTTAAGGTAGAGTACCAAGTTTTAATTGTTCTTGTATCTTTAGCAGTAGTACAACGTCAGGCACTTAGATGCTTCTTATTTGCTGACTGAATCCCTTTGGCACCTCCTGTGGTTACAATTCTCTTTAGATCCTTCATTGTGTCTTTCAGATAATACCTATTAGATAAGGAGCCAAGTAGATTCCTCATTGGATCTTTTTGTAATTGAGAGGAGCCAGAACAAGTTTAGCCCTCCCATTAGTTAAATATTAGAAAAAGGAATTTACCTAGGGACCATCTAGTAGGTATTAAATATGGAAGGCTTTTACTTAAAAAAGTAATAGTATTTTGGGCTGAAAATACTCAAATGAAGTATGATAATTCATTTCACAATGATTTTCATATATTCATTTTTCATTCATGATTTCATAATAGGCTACGCCAGGACACTATAGTAGTTCTTATATTTTCTGGTCTATTTGACATTAACTCAAGGATATAGACATGTTTTTACTTTAGTCTCTTAGGAGAAGGCTGTCTAGGAGGTATGCGTTTGGATCAGATTAAACTAATAGCAACAGTTCCTTTAATTAAAAAAAAATTTTTTTTAATTTGAAAAAAATTTTTTTTTAAATTTAAAACATATCACTAAACCATTTAAACAATTTCTAAGAAAACTGTCCTATACTGTGTGTAGTGACCTACTTGAAGTTCCCCATAGGGCAATGTATATAAAAGGTGAAAAAGTGTTATGATTTGTGGCACAAACACAGGCTTATTTAGTTTGAAGTGTTTTTACTGTTTATTTTGACCTATTTAATTATCTGTCATACCTTCTAGGTGTGACAATTCAACTTAATTTTCTTTACCAAGATCCACAAATCCCAACTAATTACTTTTCCTCTCCCCATTTCCTCCAGTGGCATATACAAATTGCACTGTTGTAAGGCATTACAAAGTAAGAAAACAATACTGTTAGATCTATGAAATGAGTCCTAATAAGCCATTTCAGGAGCATGTTGAAGCATCATTAAGTTGTAAGTTAGCACTATTAAAGGATTATGTCTTTTGGGATGAAGGTGGAGAATTAAA
This sequence comes from Cacajao melanocephalus, assembly GCA_963573385.1. Classification (NCBI taxonomy): domain Eukaryota; kingdom Metazoa; phylum Chordata; class Mammalia; order Primates; family Pitheciidae; genus Cacajao; species Cacajao melanocephalus. Next base: position 12,456 of record CAUYLG010020056.1, on the reverse strand, counting down.
GTAGTAAAGAATCTTGCTAGTAGTACTGTGAATAAGTAGAAAACAGGTCTGTTATATTCCTAGTTTTAGTTGTTTTTGTGCTTTCAACAAGAAAGATGGAAAGACTCAAAGGAGATTTCGGAATGGTTGTTTGGAACTTTTATCCCCTTTGAGGTATAGAGACAGTGAATTTTGAAAATTATCCTGAATTAAGAAACAGATAAATGGCTTTACTTAAAACTATTCCTTTTATTTGAGATAATTTTACTGTTATTGTATACAAATGATTAGTAATTTAAAATCATATTTTCAGGGCCCTTAGCCTTTGGTTGGGATGATGTTTGATAGTCAGAAAATAGTTGTTTCCATTTAATCTGATATATCTTATACATTTCTAAATGGCAGTGTAAGTAGAAGGGAAAGTATTTTTTGTCCAGCCGGGGTGACGTCTTATGATAGAAAGTTTTTAATGTTGACTTCTCCATATTTTTTAACTTTTCTTCTAGGTGTTCAGATTTTGTAAATCTAAATGTCATAAAAACTTTAAAAAGAAGCGCAATCCTCGCAAAGTTAGGTGGACCAAAGCATTCCGGAAAGCAGCTGGTAAAGAGCTTACAGTGGTGAGTACAGTTAGCTATCAATATAGTGTTTACACAGTTTTAGTATGTGGAGGGTATATGTTATTTAATCAGTCATAACAAGCCTTCCTATAACATGATTAATAAGTGCCTTATTTGTATTTGGCTGTGGAAATAATCTCATTCTCACATGAGCCTGAAAGCTGTAATTCTGTGGAGCTACTATTTTTAACTCTTGCAGACAAGGAGGAAAATCACTTAAATGGCTTGGGGTGAAGTTGGGAATTGCTACTCAAAGATTTTGAGGTGCAGTTAAGAGATAAAGGTTTTCTGAACAGCAGTCAAGGCTCAGGTGTAGTTTGTAATAGACACATTATCAGTTTCTGGATTTCCTTATCGGTACTTTGTATCTGAGAGCAGAAGAATTAGTAGTGTTGGTGTGAGGACTAGAGAGAAGTCCAGGGGGAATAGGATTTAATAGAATGAGCATGCATCATTAAACTGATTTGATAAAAGGATATTTTGAAGCTGTTCACATTCAGTCCCTGTAAAGGAATGGGATGAAAATACAGTACAGGCTACCTTTGAGAGAGGAAGCTCTTTTAAACTGTCCCCTCCCTCCATGGCCTCCTTGCCTCACCAAACCTGTGACTCCTTTCCCACCTTTCTGCTACTAAAGGGCAATATCTACAAGCAATTTCCATGAAGCCCTTTCCTGGCCTCCTTAATACCAGGGCTTTGCTATGAATATAAAGAGTGTTATTTGACAAGATGCAAGCCCAAATCATAATTACTATCACAAAAATAATTTTCATTCTGGGCAAGAAGAAGCATAGCAGCCCAAATGCAACTGCTTGAGAAAAAACTGCCAGTCACAGACATTTATTGATTACCATTTGCCTTGTAGCTGAGGTTATATGGTCTGAATAAAGGTGTGTATGTAGAAAAGAAATAGCTAAATACAGAGGTAGTGTTGTTTTATATGCCAGATAGATTTGATAACCAAGAAATACCTGTAGCTTTTCCAAAATTGTTTTGTGTGTTTTAAGAGGAAAAGGATCGTTAACTAAAAATACTGGCCACTAGCAATGGTATCAGTGTGTGGAGGGGATCTGAAGAAATGTACGGCCCGACTTACATTCTGCACTGTAGCACCTCATTTATTTGAAGATATATTTATATAGTTTTCACACTTTTTGCTTTAATGGATAAATATTTAGGTTGAACCATAGAAAAGTATTTTCTTTCTCTCTCTGTCTCTTTTTTTCTCTCTCCTACAGGAAGGACATGCAATTCTTGATGTTGACTTTTTTGATCTATGAAAAATGGCGGTTTCATATGTTTCAATGTAATTCAAAGTTTTCTGGCTTTGAATCTTATCTGGGAATGGGAAATTGGGATGATTTTGTAGTTTGTAATCCTGATAATTGTTATTTGCTCTTCTGAGGGATGGGGGTTTTACTGTCCCCTCTTCTCCCTTTGAGAATCACCGGTATATAGAGAGATATTTTCAGTAGGCTGTCTTGTAGACGGAGGTGTGTAAAAGAGAAAAACTTTGAAAACCTATATTCTCTGAGATCTCCCTGAGGGGTGTATCTTGATGTATGTTCACTCTGAACACTTATGAAAAGGAAAATGTTTTAAGAAATGTTTCCTTTCTACCTTTCTTAAAATCTTATTTTTATCTCCTCTTTTCCCTCTTCCAGGATAATTCATTTGAATTTGAAAAGCGTAGAAATGAACCTATCAAATACCAGCGAGAGCTATGGAATAAAACTAGTAAGTCACAAAGAAATACCAGTAATTTTGAGGAGAGATTGGTTTTGGGATATTACCATAACTTTAAGTGTCATTTTGTTGTTTAAATATTGAATTTTCACTTTTCGTTTCTTGGCTTTTATTATTTTAACCTCATTTTAATGGTTCTGTTGTAGTCATTTATTACATTTTTTTTTTTAGAATTGGTGAGTGTGTTCACTTTAAAATAATACAGTTATTAACGTTGATACTTGTTTAAGTGCCCACACAGAGATGTAAAAACATACAAAAGGCTGAAAAAAGTAGAGATGGAAAATACTGTTTTAGGGTGAGCATGGGACAGTTAAAATACACATAAAACCTAACACACTTTACATGTTTAGACCACATAGTTCGGGATATAAACTTGTATTCTGTATACCTTATAAATTTCATTGCTTCTTTAAAATAAAAAAGTGTAGCACTTAACATCATCATTACAAGTGTTCTGAGATAATTTCTAAGTTTTTGACTTAGATAAAAAATGAAATTACAATCTACTGAAATTAAAAGCAATAATACCTAGTTCCTGTTTTTTTTTTTTTTTTTTCTGAAGTAGGCAGAGACTTTAATGAAAAATGTCCCATATGTAGAAAAAGTTAATCCCTTAAGCTAGCTTGTAGATTCCATCACGTTTGTGTATGTTTGGGACCCTTGGCCCTGCTTTTTTTTTTGAGACAGAAAGTCTTGCTGTGTCCCCCAGGCTGGAGCGTAGTGATGTGATCTCGGCTCACTGCAATCTCTGCCTCCTAGGTTCAAGCAATTCTCCTGTCTCAGCCTCCCACCTAGCTGTGATTACAGGCGCCTGCCACAACACCTGTCTAATTTTTGTATTTTTAGTAGAAGCTGGGTTTGGCCGTGTTGGCCAGGCTGGCCTCGAACTCCTGACCTCAAGTAATCCACCTATCTTGGCCTCCCTAAGTGCTGGGATTACAGGCGAGAGTCACTGCGCTCAGCCCGGCCCTGCCTTCTTTTCTTCCTATGGCTACCTTTATGCAGCCTGTAGCTCTTTCTAGTATTGGTTGTAGGGGTGAAGTGGTTTGTTATCCAGAGTCTGTAAGGCTAAGAATTCCACAAACTTTATTACTCTCCTAATGGATCATAGGCAGGGCATCCCTTTCTGTATTCCAGTTAGTCATGAGACTTCAGCAGAAGAATTGAAAATTTGTGGACCTTTGTAGTAGTATTCAACACTTTCTAAAGCAGGGGCATCCAATCTTTTGGCTTCCCTGGGCCACATTGGAAGAAGAATTGTCTTGGGGCACACATAAAATACACTAACACTAGTGACAGCTGATGAGGTAAGGGAAAAAAAAATGACAAACAACTCTTTATGTTTTAAGAAAGTTTACGAATTTATGTTGGGCCATGGGTTAGACAAGCTTGTTCTGAAGCTTTGTTTATGCTGGACCATGTGGAGAATATATATTTTTTTAATTTTAATTTTTTCCTTTTTTTTTTTTTATTTTTTAAGAGATGGAGTCTCGCTCTGTCGCCTAGGCTGGAGTGCGGTTGCACCATCTCAGCTCACTGCAGCCTCCACCTCCCGGGTTCAAGCAATTCTCTTGCCTCAGCCTCCCAAGTAGCTGGGACTACAGGTGCATGCTACGACACCTGTATTTTTTTGTATTTTTAGTAGTGACAGGGTTTCACCATGTTAGCCAGGATGGTCTCGATCTCCTGACCTTGTGATCTAACCACCTTGGCCTCCCAAAGTGCTGGGATTACAGGCGTGAGCCACCTTGCCTGGCCTGGAATTGCTTTTTCTATACATAGACCTAATTATTGTGCCCTTTGGGTCTCCCCCACCCCCTTTTTGAAAAATAAAGTCTTTTCCTTCTGCTTTATAATTAGAGGAAGAGTTAATTTCTGAAAAGCAGTTGATTTTATTGGGTTTATTTGGTAAGGAAATAACACTGATTCAAACTCAAGGATTTCTAAAGAGATTAACTTACAGGATTCTTAAATGAATTTCAAAAGGCACCCTTATCAAGGACATTGGAAAGTCCTGAAGCATTTCTTTCTTTTTTGAGACAAGAGTCTTACTCTGTCACCCAGGCTGGAGGCAGCGGCCCGATCTTGACTCACTGCAACCCCCGCCTCCAGGGTTCAGGCAGTTCTCCTGCCTCAGCCTCCCGAGGAGCTGGGATTACAGGCACATGCTGCCATGCCTGGCTAATTTTTTTTGTATTTTAGTAGAGACGGGTTTTCGCCATGTTGCCTAGGCTGGTTGTGAACTCCTGAGCTCAGGCATTCTGCCTGCCTCGGCCTCTCAAAGTGCTAGGGTTACAGGTGTGAGCCACCACACCCGGCCAGTCCTGAAGCATTTCTGGACTAAATTCAGTTTTATTTCATTTGACCTTTGTTTTTGTTGTTGTTATTACGTGAAGGCAGCAGCTCCAGGTCATTTTTACATATTGTATAACTACTTTTACTTAGTAGGTATTTAGGTTGTTGTTGAAATTGAGGTGCATATCCCATTTTAGTGATACGTGAATAATCAGTTCTGTGGTCCTGTGTGCTGGTTTCATGCTATTTACATTACTCGACAGAAATACTGCTGTGTTCTGTAAGACTTCACATACTGTAATGGTAATGTTCTCTGCATTTCTTAATTTATTTCAATTTAGCGCTCATTTATGAAGCACTACCTGGGTCATACAAAGATGAACAGGTCACACAGAGCCTCTGCCCTCTGAGTGCGTTTACCGAGGACTCCTATTTTATTGTTTCTGTTGGGTTTTATTACAGAGTCTCATTCTCTTGCCCCCCTCATTTATACCTAGTGATAGCTGATGAGCTAAGGGGAAAAAAAAATTGCAGTAAATCTGTAAATGCTGTAAGAAGCAGTGCTCTATTGATTTTTTTTCCCCCTGCACTGATTCTGCCTTCCTTTTTACTGGGATTCTAAAAATAGATTTTTCTAAGAAGATCTGCTAGGTGCACAGTATGAGTGCTGGGTACATATTATGAGGGTCTTTGGAATTTAAGATTGTTTCCTAGTGTTTTACACAATAAAAGTTGTCAATAGTGTTCCAGAAAAATACTCTTCTAAGAGATTCATTGATTCCCCACACCTCTCATATTTCAACATCGTTTTCACTATAATCTGTTGACAGGAGTTGTGTATCCATTGCTTACTTACATTGTCAAGTTGTGTGAGGATGTGGATTGAACAACCTTTGTTAAGGTGCTGATTTTTATTTTAACTTTTTACATATTTTATTTTTGTTTAAAAATTTTTCTTTTTAATCTCAGTAGCTTTTGGGGTACAAGTGTTTTTTCTGTTTACATGGATTAATTATAGAGTGGTGAAGTCTGAGATTTTAGTGCATCTATCTCCTGAGTAGTGTGCATTGTACCCAATATATAGTTTTTTCCTCTTACCCCACCCCACTCCCTTTTCTGAGTCCCCATAGTCCATTATATCACTCCGTATGCCTTTGTTTGCCCATAGCTTAGCTCCCACTTACAAGTGAGAACATACAGTATTAAGTTTTTTGTTCCTGGGTTACTTCACTTAGAAGAATGGCCTCCAGCTCCATCCAACTTGTTGCAAAAGACATTATTTTGTTCTTTTTTTTTTGGCTGAGTGCTATTCCATGGTGTATAAATACCACATTTTCTTTACCCACTCATTGGTTGATGGGCAGTTAGGTTGGTTCCATATCTTTGCAATTGTGCTGTCAGGTGCTTCTTAGGTTCAAAATGTTTCAATCTTCTGGAATTTTTGGAAATAACAATATAATATTCTTTGGAAAGGATTTTCCTGCCGATTGTGTTTATTTCTCTTCTAAATAACTTTAAAATGTGGAAATGTTTCTGAATACTAGACCTGGTCCTTATTTTTACTGAAAGACAAAGAAAAAAGTTATATATCCAGCATATTACTAATTCTGAACTACAGCATATGGAGATTTATAGTTGACATTTTCTCACAGTTATTTGTAGAAACATTGTTTTAATATTAGAGGTCTCAAAGGTTGTCCTGGGGGTTTTGGTTAAAATGTAGATTCAAGTTGTAGCAGGTTTGTGTGGGCCTGAAATCGTTTATTTCTAACAAGCTCCCAAATGATGCCACTGTTCCTGGTCCCAGACTACATTTTTTTAAAAAGTTTTTTTTTGACCTAATTTCAGAGTACAGAAAAATTGCAGGAGTACAGTTCTCTGATATTGTTCATCCAGATTCCCTGAATACTAATGTTTTGTTGAATTAATTTTTTCTCTTTGTCTCTATCTAGTGTATGGTATTTTTCTGAGCTGTTTAAACATACATAATGCTTCTTTATCCCTAGTTTAATATATATTTCCAGAAATAAGAGCATTCTCTCTCATAACCACACTGCAATTATTAAAATCAAGAAATTAGCATTGGTAGAATATTATTACCTAATCTTAGACCTATTCATATTTCTCCTTTTGTCCCAGTAATAATAGCCTTTATCGCAAAATTTTTAAGAATAGTACATGTCATGTCTCTTTAATCTGGAACATTGCCTGAGTTTGTCTTTATATTTCATATTATTGACAGTTTTGAAGAATATGTATGGGCCAAGTGTTTGGTATAAAATTCCTTAACTGGATTTTGTTTGATGTTTCCTTAAGATTAGGTTTAGATAATGCACATTTGGCAAGAGCACCTGAGATTTGATGCTGAGTTTATTCAGTGTTTTGTCAGGAGACACAAGCTGTCCATTAGTTCCGTTATTAGCAGCGTTAACCTTGATCCTTAGGTTAAGGTGGTGTCTGCCAGGTTTTTCCACTGGAGAGTTACTGTTTTACTCTTTTTAATTCGTAAGTATACTTTTGGAGATGCTTTAAGACTTTGTTGGCCAGGAGCGGTGGCCCACGCCTGTAATCCCAGCAGTTTGGGAGGCTGAGGTGGGAGGATCATGAGGTCAGGAGATCGAGATCATCCTGGCCAACATGGTGAAACCCTGTCTCTACTAAAAATACAAAAATTAGCTGGGCGTGGTGGCGTGTGCCTGTAATCCCAGCTACTTGGGAGGCTGAGTCAGGAGAACTGCTTGAACCAGGGAGGTTGCAGTGAGCCGATATCACGCCACTGTTCACCAGCCTGGCAGCAGAGTGAGACTCAGTCTCAAAAAAAAAAAAATACTCTATAAATATCTTATTTAGATCTACAGACTACACTTTAAGGAGCTAGATTAGAAGTTGTGGTGTCTTAAGCTACAGAGCACTTGAAATGTGACTAAATTGTGGTGTGCTGTAAATGTAAAATGAATGCTGGATTTTAAGACTTAATATGAAAACAGAAATACAATATTTCACTAATAATTTTATACAGATTTCATGTTGAATGACAATATTTTGGAAATTTGGGTTAAACAAAGAATATCATTAAATTTCCACCTGTTCCTTTTTACTTTAAAAAATATGGCTACTGAAAAATTTAAAATTTCATGTGTGGTTTGTTTTTTATTGGATAGTACTGATAATAATTTTAGAGTGTGGTTGGACTCAGCCCCCTTTTAGCCAATGCTCCTGCAGACCATTTTCTAAAACAGTTGGATTTTTGTGGTTGAGAACATATTAGTATTGATTGTTTGGTTCATTCTGCGAATGTCATGTGGTGACCATATCCCAGGCACTGTAAGTGTTCATAACCAGAAAGGTGCTGTCCTTCTTTATTCATGGAAATTACAAGTTATGAGTGGGATTAGTTGTCAACAGTCCAAGTTCTCTTTATAATAACATTTGAAAAGCATTGGATTGGTTTAAAGTGAAGGAAAATTTACAGCAATAGAGACTTTTTTTCCAAATAAAAATTAACGAAGTGATAATTGTGAAAGAGAAGGTTGACAGTGATGATAGCCATGACTATATACCTTCTTCAGCTTTTTGAGTAGGGATTGTTTTTGTAAGGATTTTTTTTCATATAAATTCATTTCTAAATCAGAATAATAAAGAAGTGTTTTTAGTGTAGTTGTTGATCATACTGCTTGAATGTGCATACGTTTGCTAATAATTTGTGAATTTTTTTGTAGTTGATGCAATGAAGAGAGTTGAAGAGATCAAACAGAAACGCCAAGCTAAATTTATAATGAACAGGTATGAATATTTGTATGGAGTAACTTTTGGAAAATAATTACTAGTAGATATTTAGAGACATTAGTATTTTTTTTTAACTTTTTATTTTGACATAACTTCAGACTTACCAAAAACTTCCAGGAATAATATGAAGGACTCTTGTATATTCTGCTAGCATTTTACATTTACTTTATCCTTGTCACAATATATGGAAGACATAGTACTTTTTCCTTGTAAGTATACTTAAGTGTATATAACCTAAAAATAAAAACATTCTCTTAAACACAGTGTGGATATCTATTAACATTGATGTAATACTAACCTTGTTTAGACCTCACCAGTTATTCTGGTTACATCCATGGCAACAGAAAGTCCTTCGTATTTCTTCAGGCTCGTTTAATTTGGACAGTTTCTCATCTTTCTTTATTTTACATGACATTGATAGTTTTGAAGACTATAGGTCAGGTTATTGTCTAGAATGTTCTTCAATTTGGGTTTGTCTTGTATCTTCCTCATTAGATTTACGCTAGGTACATTTGGCAGGGGTGTCACAGAAATGATGGCGTATCCTCATGCATCATATCAGGAAGCACATGATGTCACCTTGCTGATGATGTTAACTTTGATCACTTGATTAAGGTGATGTCTGTCAGGTTGCTCCACTGAAAGATTACTGCTTTGTTTTCCTTATAAACAGTACATGTCTTGAGGGAGATACATAGAGATTCAATAAAGAGCCTGTTACTTCTCAAACTTGTACCTACTGGTTTAAGCTTTCTTTAGAGTCTTGTCTGAATCAGTTACTGTTATTGTAATTGTTGCCAAATGGTGGTTTTTCTAATTCCATCATTTCTTCTACATTTTGTTAGTTGACTTTCTCATGTAAGAAAGAGCTTTTCCTTTTCTATCAATTTCAAAATTTATTCCTTTATTCATATTACATCTGTGTGTATTTATGGATTCTTATGGTATACATTGGGTTATAATTCTTTATTGTCATTATTTATTTTGATGTTCTGAGTGGTCCAAGTTTGGCCTGTGGGAGTTCCTTTGGCCGACTCTCATGTCATTTTGACAGTTCTCATCATTCTTGAGTGCATTCATGTTTTATAGCTAACAAGATGTTTCAAGCCTTGTCTTTTGCTTCCTTTTCCCCAGCCTGGAATCAGCCCTTTTTTCAGAGCAGGATCGCTAGCTTTTAAACTAATTGCTGTGGTATATGTCATGGAAAAGAAGTATGTGCTAGCAGCTTTCTGGCTTAAAAATATTAAAGCATTTTATAAAAAGGTTTGAGAAATAGTTTGTTAGCATTTCTGTTGAATATCATGTGTTTTGTGCTCTTGTATTTACCAAATAGTTTTTTAAAAATTATATAACAGAGACTTACGTATGTGAGGAGAAAAGATCTAGGCACTTTAACAGTTAGAGGTTGTTTTATGTAGTAGAACACTACTTGTTTTCATGAGTCACATCCTTCATTTACTCAGCAAATACATATTGAGTCCCCATTTTGTGCCCGACTAGGTACAAAGGGATACAGTGATTGAATGAACAAATTTTGTGGTAGGATAGGAATCCTATTTTAAGCTAATTATGAACTAAAAAGCCACTTTGATTTTGAGTTGTTAGGGAAGTAAGTGTGCATTTGTGAGGGCTTAATAGATGACCTTACCTTAGATTTGGGAATAACTATACGGTATATATCTCTTTTATTTTAACTTATATCTGTTACGTTAACCACTTGCCATTTGGGAATAATTTGAGAGAACTGAGAGGCTGTTTGCTGACTTGGTGTTGATGTTCCTGCTGGATGGGGGGCATTGTGGGGAGAAGAAAGGGGAGTGAACAGAAGGGCAGCCATCATGTTTCCATTCCCCATCTGTGTGGCTAACTTAAGTAACAAAATTTAGAAGCTGTATTGTGAATTGATGCCTCTTAAAGAAGTGTTAGTAACTGAAATTTTGGCTTTAATGTGTTTTATAAAAGACTGAAGAAAAATAAAGAGCTACAGAAAGTTCAGGATATCAAAGAAGTCAAGCAAAACATCCATCTTATCCGAGCCCCTCTTGCAGGTGAGTATTATATTACACAGGAGTTCGCTGCTTTAAGAAGAAAACTGAAAAAAATCAAGATTTTTGAGGTCTGTGTATTTGGGTACCAACTAACTTTGGGTATTTTTTCCTTTAAATATTGTCTTAGTAAATTTATGATATGATTTGGTCTGTGAAAAGGTAGTTTATTCAGTGTATTTTCCAGTTGCAGTCAATCTGTTGATATGGTGTTTCTTTTTTCCCTTCATTGAATTCTATATTCGGTATCTCCCCAAGTTAAGCAAAATGATTTGAGTAATAGTTTTATAGGTGATTTTTGTCTCATACTTGTTTTGATAAAGAATAATATTTTATATTAGTGGTTCTCAAACTTTGGTTGGTATAGGAATTACCAACTTGGGGAACTTAGTTTAAATGCATAGGCCCAGGCTCTTTGAGTGTGGGCTGCTGTTCAGTAGCATTCCAGGTGATTCTGATTCTAAAATTTGGACTACTGTTCCTTTTACTCAGCTGACACCAAGTACAGTGAGATCACTAAAAGGGAAAGCAATCTTGTCTAAACCTTAGTAGAGGTCAAATTCTGTAACCACATATTGAGTACATTTGTGTAAATCTACTTGTATTATTTTTGTACCAAATTTTATTAAAACAAAATAGACAAAATCTGGAGCATTTGTTTCACATATACATTAAGAAATTGATGGCCACAAAGCACCAGAAATGAACCATTGTTATCTAATTTTTTAGGTAATTCTCCTTGAGGTGGATAGGACAGTATTAAGAGCAGGGTCTGTGGATCCAGATGGCTGAGGTTCACATACCAGTGGTTTGACTTAGATAACTTTGTAGTTGAGTGACCTTCAGCAAGTTAATCTGTCTTCGAGCCTGAGTTTTCTCATACTTAAAATGGGGATTGTTATGAGGGTGAAATGAGCAAATGTATGTAGGATGTTTATTTGATGCATGGCTAGATATTATTACATTTCTTAGGAATGGCTAATATTACTTTAAAACACACAAGATCCTCTATAAAGTTTTATGTGTTGATGTAAGGTCACATTGAATTAAGTTTTTTATTTTTTACTTGTTTTTATTAAAGGCAAAGGGAAGCATTTGGAAGAGAAAATGGTACAGCAGTTGCAAGAGGATGTGGATATGGAAGATGCTTCTTAAAAATCTCTGTAACCATTTCTTTTGTGTACATTTGAAAATGCCCTTTCGACACTTGGAACTGCTAAATTATTAGTTTATTTTTTACATAAGCTCACTTAAATGAAAAGTGATTAGAATATATCTTTCCTACACGGCCATCTATAAAACATCAGGTATTACTGATGTTACATTGCATCTCAGTGTTAAATCTTCACTGACAGATGTACTTATGTAAATCATGAAAATTCTGCTTATAAATATAGAAGTGAATTGTGGATGTAAAATGGTTATTCCATTTGGATAATGGCACAGGGCAGAATTTGTATAATAAGTAATGGCAAAAATTCATGGTTAGTGATGTATAAAATAAAATACTCTTTGCAGTAAAATATTCCCTTTATTAATGTCATAGAAGGGAGGTTATGACAAGGAAATAACAATTTGTATGACAGTGTCAAATACTATTTTGATTTTAGTATTTCCTGTTTTGGTTTATTTGCATCTTAGAAGAGTATAATATTGTTTGATGCAGCCTAATTATGCTGGACTGCTTTGACCTGGTTTAACCCTTCTGATAGGTAGTTTTGGATGTTGGGGATGAGAACTGAATAATCTTTGCCTGGAGAGACACTACACTCTAGAATTTCCACTTTGGAGAATACTCAGTTCCAACTTGTGATTCCTGGTAGAACAAACTTTATTTTTCTAGCCTACCAATGATCTAGAAGCAGAGGAATCCCAATGCCTTTTAAAAATTAATGTGGTTTTCTTTTAAAAAGCTCCTGTTTTTGGAAAGTAGAATTTATGGGTGCAACATCTGTTCATTATTTGCACATAAAATAAAACCA
>CAUYLG010020055.1:0-99719 GCA_963573385.1 Cacajao melanocephalus | reverse complement strand
GGTTCTCTGGGGAGTCCCGTGTGGCTGGGGTGGGGGGAGCAGGCCTTGGGGGAGGGCTGGGCCCCGGCTCTGGGGTTCTCTGGGGAGTCCCGTGGGGCTGGGGCGGGGGGAGCAGGCCTTGGGGGAGGGCTGGGCCCTGGCTCTCAGGTTCTCTGGGGAGTCCCGTGGGCGGGGCGGGGAGGCACTGGTATGGGTCCCGTTTCTCAGGCAGAGAAACTGAGGCTCAGGGAGGTTTCGCAGCTTGCCCCAGGCCACACCATCGGGATGCAGCACAGCTGTGGCTTGTGCTCCAGCAAAGATGATGGCGGTGGGAGGAAGGAACAGAGTTTACAGGGCCAGAGGCGGGGGGGTGGGACACGTGTATCTGCGAGCAGCTCCTGTGTCTCCTGAGCCCAGGATAATGGGCCCGGCCTGCTTCCCTGGGTGGGCTCAGAGGCTAACCTGAGGCTTCTCGGCCCCCCGCAGGGTGACTCAGGCGGGCCCCTGGTGTGTGGCAAACGCCAGGTGGTGGCCGGGGTCCTGTCCTTCAGCTCCAAGATCTGCACCAACACCTTCAAGCCCCCAGTGGCCACCGCTGTGGCACCTTACGTGTCCTGGATCAGGAGGGTCACCGGCTGATGCGGCCTGATGCCCTGGGGTGATAGGGACCCCCCTCACTCTCTCCAGAGGACCCTACCCCTGGGGGTGCAGCAGAATTGGGGGGACGGGTGGGAGGGGCAGGGAGGGGACCAATAAATCGTAATGAAGCAACGCTCAGAGCCTGCCTGGGTCCCAGCTCACCTCTGCCCACGCTGCCTGTGTGGCCTCTGACAGACCTGTTTCCCGGCTCTAAAAACGGAGGTTGTGGGCCAGACGCAGTGGCTCACGCCTGTCATCCCAGCACTTTGGGAGGCTGAGGCGGGCGGATCACCTGAGGTCAGGGGTTCAAGACCATCCTGGCCAACATGGTGAAACCCCGTCTCTACTAAAAATAGAAAAATTAGCCAGGTTCTCCTTGTGTTCCTAGATATAAAAGAATTAAAAAAAAAAATTAGCCGGGCATGGTGGCACGCACCTGTAATCCCAGCTAGCAGGAGAATCGCTTGAACCCGGGAGGCGGAGGTTGCAGTGAGCCGAGATCGCGCCATTGCACTCCAGCCTGGGCGGCAGAGACCCCATCTCAAAAAAAAAACAAAAAAAAACAAAAAAAAACAAAAAAAAGGGAGATGGTGGCTCACAAGGCTTCTCCCAGGAGGGGGCGGCATCGGCCAGGACTGGGCAGCGGGTCAGCAGGGGTGCGTGGGGCCGGCCTCCCCAGTGGCTCCTGGGGCTGGGTGCTGAACAGTGTCTGGGGATCTTCTGATCTAGCAATGGCTTTATCAAGTCAGCCTGTAACTCACACAGCAAACAAGTCACCACCGAAAGCGAAGTTCAGGGGAGTGTGGCTTATTCACAGAGATGGGCCATGACCTGTCATCCCAGCACCCCGAAAAGAGGCCCCATCCCCACTGTCATCCCAGCACCCCAAGAGGAAGCCCCATCCCATCATCCCAGCACCCCAAAAAGAGGCCCCATCCCAGGACCCCAAAAGGAAGCCCCATCCCCACTATCATCGCAGCACCCCAAAAAGAGGTCCCATCCCCACTGTCGTCCCGGCACCCCAAAAACAAGCCCCATCCCCATTATCCCAGCACCCCAAAAAGGCCCCATCCCCACTATCATCCCAGCACCCCAAAAAGAGGCCCCATCCCAGGACCCCAAAAGGAAGCCCCATCCCCACTATCATCCCAGATCCCCAAAAAGAGGCCCCATCCCCACTGTCATCCCAGCACCCCAAAAGGAAGCCCCATCCCCACTATCATCCCAGCACCCCAAAAAGAGGCCCCATCCCCACTGCCATCCCAGCACCCGAAAAGGAGGTTGGGCCCCCTCAGCCCTCACTCCCCGTCCCCTCCCCAGCCCTGGCGCCCACACATCCCCTTCCTGTCTCTGGATGGGCCTGTCCCCCATTTCATAGAAAAATACAAAATACAAAATTAGCCGGGAGTGGTGCAGGTGCCTGTAAGCCCCGCGACGGGGGAGGCTGAGGCAGGAGAATCACCTGAACCCGGGAGGCGGAGGTTGCCGTGAGCCGAGATCTCGCCACCGCCCTCCAGCCTGGGCGACAGGACCCATCTCAAAAAAAATTAAAAATCCTCAAGCAATGGGATCCCACTGCGTGGCCTTCCGTGTCTGGCGTCTCCCACGGAGCACGGCGTGCTCGGGCTGCACCCTCGTGGCGGCGTGGGTCCGAGCGCTGCTCCTGCGCGGGGCGGCCTCGCTGCGTGCGTGGGTGCTTCGGCGGCTGCGCATCTGGGCGGCTTTATCTGGGTCCATTCGCGTGACGCTCTGCTGGGAGCCGCCTCTGTGCGCTTTCCTACGGACCTCCCTCCGGATTAGACCCCTGGGAGTGGGATCTCGGGGTGTGCAGCGACTGCTTCACCGCCGCCCTGTTCCTGCAGAATCTTTGATTTCACCGGGAACACGTCCGAACACAGCGGAGTCGAACGCACCGCGCGCCTGTGGGCTGGCCACCACCCAGGCGCTGCCTGCGCAGTGGGGGGCTGGCTTGAGGCGAGTTTACCGCTTCCAGGGTCCCTCCCGCGTCAGAAGCCCGTGAGGGCCCAGGACGACTCCCCCGGCACCTGGCTGTGGCCACACCTGGGGCAGGAATGCGTCAGCTTCGCTTCGCTCTCCTCTCCCTCCTCCCTCTTTTTTAAAAATTTTTTGAGACAGAGGCTCGCTCTGTCGCCAGGCTGCAGTGCCGTGGTGCGACCTCAGCTCCCTGCAACCTTCACCGCCAAGGTTCAAGCGATTCTCCTGCCTCAGCTGCCCGCCACACGCCCGGCTAATTTTTGTATTTTTCGTAGAGACGCGGTTTCACCAGGTTGGCCGGGATGGTCTCGATCTCTTGACCTTGCGACCCGCCCGCCTCGGCCTCCGAAAGTGCTTGGATTACAGGCGTGAGCCCCTGCACCTGGCCTTCCCCCCGCTTATCCCCCCTCCGTCCCTCGTCCCTCCTTTACCCCCTTCTGTCTTCCCCTCCCTCCCCACATCCCTCTCTTGCACTTTGGAACATGGGCAGATCGAGCGCAGATGGAGCCGGATGCCGTGCCGTGCGGCGACACGTGCGGACACGCGTGCTCCTCGAACCCCTGCCAAGGTGCAAATGCAGTGCGGCCTGCGGGAGGCGGAGTGTGTGGGCTGCAGCCTGGCCTCGATTTTCCACCCCAGGGGACCCAGTGGACGCCTTTCCCCTTTTCCTCCTCCTGTAACCCAAATGCCCAGAGAGGAGTCTGCGGGGAGGAGTCTCTGAGGGGAGGAGTCTGCAGGGAGGAGTCTACGGGGAGGAGTCTGCAGAGGGGAGTTTGCAGATCACCTGGCCAGTGCTTGCTCTTTGTTTGCTTTCCTTTGGTCGTGAGAAAGCTTTTTTTTTTTTTTTTTTGAAACAGTCTTGCTCTGTCACCCAGGCTGGAGTGCAATGGCACCCTCTCGGCTCACCGCAACCTCTGCCTCCTGGGTTCAAGCAATTCTCCTGTCTCGGCCTCCCGAGGTTAATGTTTTTTTTTTTTTTTAAGAGACGGGGTTTCACCACGTTGGCCAGGATGGTCTCGATCTCTTGACCTCGTGATCCACCCGCCTCGGCCTCCCAAAGTGCTGGGATTACAGAGGTTAATGTTTTAATAGACTTAATTTTTAGAACCATTTTAGGTCTGCAGGAGATGCGTGGGGTGGTATGGAGTCCCAGCATCCACATGCCCCCCCCCATCTCCACGTCCCCACCCCACCCTGGGCTCCCCTCTCCAGTCACTGGGTGTCGCGGCTGATGAATCGACATGGATACGTGATCATTAGCTACTAAGGCCTACGCTTGGCTCAGATTTCCTCAGTTTCCCCTAGTGTCTCTTCCTGCTCAGGGCCCCACCCAAGACCACTCCCGGCATTGCGTGGAAGCCTCTCCTCAGCTCCTGGTCAGGATTTATGTAGAAGGTCCCTCAGTTGGGTTTATCTGATGTTTTTCTTTCTGGTTTTTTTTTCTTTTTTTTTTTTTTTTGAGGTAGTCTCACTGGCCCAGGCTGGAGTGCAAAAGCAAGTCTTTGGATCACTGCAATCTCTGTGCCTCCAGGATTCAAGCAGTTCTCCTGCCTCGGCCTCCCTAGTCAGTGGGATTACAGACGTGAACCACCACGCCTGGCTTATTTTTTGTATTTTTAGTAGAGACGGGGTTTCACCATGTCGGCCAGGCTGGTCGTGAATTCCTGGCCTCAAGTGATCCGCCCACCTCAGCCTCCCAAAGTGCTGGGATGACAGGCGCCAGCGACCGCACCTGGCCGACTTTGTCATGTTTTTCTCACGACTGGACTGGAGTGACAGGTTTTTGGGAGGGGCAAGTGCATTTTTAATCTTTAACTTTTTCATTGTTTTATTTTTTTAGAGACTCCTGGGCTCCAGCAATCCTCCCGCCTGAGCCTCCTAAAGGATCACAGGTGTGAGCCCCACACCTGGTGCTGGGTGCAGATGCCAGGATTACAGGTGTGAGCCGCCATACTCGGCCTAATCTTTAACCTTTTATGGTGGCATCGGCTACCGGTGGAAGGTTCCCGGGTCACAAGTAAACAGTCTGATGCCTCCTTGCAAATTCCTAGCGCCCAGGTCGAGACACAAGCCCAATTAAAAAAAAAAAAAGGATAAAAAGGCCACGTGTGGTGGCTCACGCCTGTCATCCCAGCACTTTGGGAGGCTGAGGCCGGTAGATCATTTGAGCCCAAGAGTTGGAGACCACCCTGACCACCATGGCAAAACCCTGTCTCTACTAAAAATTTAAAAAAAAAAATTACCTGGGTTGGCTGCAGGCGCCTGTCGTCCCAGCTACTCGGGAGGCTGAGGCAGGAGAATCGCTTGAACCCGGGAGGCGGAGGTCGCGGTGAGCCGAGATTCTGCCACTGCACTCCAGCCTGGACGACTGAGTGAGGCTCCGGCTCAAAAAAAAATAAGAAAATAAATAAATAGATAAAAATAAATAAAGTATAAAAAGAAAACGAAGTTGGCCAGGCACGGTGGCTCACGCCTGTCATCCCAGCACTTTGGGAGGGTGATGCGGGTGGACCAAGAGGTCAGGAGATCGAGGCCATCCTGTCCAATGTGGTGAAACCCGTCTCTATCAATAATACAAAGATTAGCTGGGTGTGGTGGTAGATGCCTGTGATCCCAGCTACTCAGGAGGCTGAGGCAGGAGAACGGTTTGAACCCGGGAGGTGGAGGTTGCCGTGAGCCAAGATCATGCCACTGCACTCCAGCCTGGAGACAGAGCCAGACTCCATCTCAAAAGAAAAAAAACAAAAAACACAAAGTCTCTTGCTGATGAACGCTGCCCGGAGCAGCCGTCTTCCTGGTGCAGTGTTTTGCTGGTGTGGATTTCCTTCGTGGCCGTGAACTTACCTTACAGAAGGGCGTTTGTTCAGAGCTGGTCCTGAGTCTGCGGTTTCTGGGAATCACCCGCTGGAAATGGGCAGGACCAGCACGTTCTGGGTGCTCTTGTTCTGGGGTGGGGTGTCCTTCCCTCCTGCGGCTGGACCGTGTTGCTTCTGTGCACTCACTGCCCTCGAGGGATGGGTGGGGGGCTTCCACCTCTGGCTGCTGTGAACCTTGTAGAATTTTTTTTTTTTTTAAGATGGAGTCTCGCTCTGTCACCCAGGCTGGAGTGCGGTGGCGCAATCTCGGCTCACCACAACCTCTGCCTCCCAGGTTCGAGCGATTCTCCTGCCTCAGCCTCCTGAGTAGCTGGGATTATAGGTGCGCGCCACCATGCCTGGCTAATATTGTATTTTTTTTTTTTTTAGAGACGGGGTTTCACCCTATTAGCCAGGATGGTCTTGATCTCCTGACCTCGTGATTCGCCCGCCTCGGCCTCCCAAAGTGCTGGGATGACAGGCGTGAGCCACCATGCCCGGCCTAATTTTTGTATTT
Source organism: Cacajao melanocephalus (assembly GCA_963573385.1). NCBI lineage: Eukaryota > Metazoa > Chordata > Mammalia > Primates > Pitheciidae > Cacajao > Cacajao melanocephalus. The sequence continues at coordinate 93,734 of CAUYLG010020055.1, read as the reverse complement.
TTAAGTAGAGATGAGGTTTCACCATGTTGGTCAGGCTGGTCTCGAACCCCTGACCTCGTGATCCATCTGTCTCAGCCTCCCAGAGTGCTGGGATGACAGGCGTGAGCCACCGCGCCCGGCTCATCGTAGACTTTTGTTTCTTTCCCGCACGGAAACTTGGACAGAGGCTGCTTGTCAGGTTCTGCAGCGACACGGCCCCCGCACGTGCCTCAAAAGAAGCTGCGATTTTTTTTTTTTAGATGGAGTCTCTCTTTGTCACCCAGGCTGGAGTGCAGTGGCACACACTCAGCTCACTGCAGCCTCTTCCTTCTGGGGTCAAGTGATTCTCCTGCTGGGTATTCCGAGTAGCTGGGATTACAGGCAGGCACCATCACACCGGGCTAATTTTTGTGTTTTTAGTAGAGATGGGGTTTCACCATAAAGGCCAGGCTAGTCTCGAACTCCCGACCTCAGGTGATCTGCCCGCCTTGGCTTCCCAAAGGGCTGGGATGACAGGCCTGAGCCACTGCGCCTGGCCAAGGCTACAATTTTTATTGTTCCTTGACATCCTCAAGGGACACCCTGATTTCGAGTCAGGGAGGCTGGGGAGGAGGAAGCGTCCAGCCCAGTGGGGTGGACCCGTCAGAAATGCTCAGAGGCAGGGACGGACCTTCCTCTCTGGCCTCCTCCAGAGGTCGCAGGGCACCACCCCACTCCCACCCACCCCACCCACCAGGTCCTGGGGTAACTCCAACTGGACAGAGATCAGTGGAGGCCAGGCCGGTGTTTGGCGAGCTGGAGCCCCGTGGGGATGGCTTATCTCTGAGCCCAGATGTGCCTCCTCCGTGGCTCCCTCCTGTGACATCCCCCCCCCAGCCTTAGAGACACAGAGCCAGCCACCAGCAGGAGGCTGGCACCCTTCATGGGGCACACAGTGCCCCGGAAGCTTTGGCCCCTCCGTCTGTGGTTTCCTTTTTTTTTTTAGACAGGGTTGCCGGGCGCAGTTACTCACGGCCGTAATCCCAGCACTTTGAGAGGCCAAGGTGGGCCGATCACGATGTCAGAAGTTCGAAACCAGCCTGGCCAACGTGGTGAAACCCTGTCTGTACTAAAAGCACAAAAAAGTTAGCCAGGCGTGGTGGCAGGCGCCTGTAATCTCAGCGACTTGGGAGGCTGAGGCAGGAGAATCACTGGAACCCGGGAGGCGGAGGTTACGGTGAGCCGAGATCGTGTCACTGCACTCCAGCCTGGGTGACAGTGTGAGACTTCGCCTTAAAAAAAAAAAATGAGGCCGGGCGCAGTGGCCTGTAATCCAAGCACTTTGGAGGCCAAGGCGGGCGGATCACCTGAGGTCGCAAGTTCAAGACCAGCCTGACCAACATGGTGAAACCGGTCTTTTTAAAAAAAAAAAAAAAAAAAGAGGCCGGGCGTGGTGGCTCAAGCCTGTCATCCCAGCACTTTGGGAGGCTGAGGCGGGCGGATCACGAGGTCAAGAGATCGAGACCTTCCTGGGCAGCATGGTGAAACCCTGTGTCTACTAAAAATACAGAAATTAGCTGGGCATGGTGGTGCGAGACTGGAGTCCCAGCTGCTCGGGAGGCTGAGGCGGGAGAATTGCTTGAACCCAGGAGGCGGAGGTTGCGGTGAGCCGAGATCGCGCCATTGCCTGGGTAACAAGACTGAAACTCCGTCTCAGAAAAAAAAAAAAAGAAAAGAAAATCCGAGAAGTCAGCGCCCAGCCCTTCGGAGGCTGCTGGAGTCCACACACCCCCAATTGACCACATCCTCCCAATTGATTGATGACATTGCAAATAACTATTGAAGGGACCAAAAGGTGGGTGTGCCGCCTCTCATCAGTAATCCCAGGACTCTGGGAGGCCGAGGTGGGCGGATCGCTTGAGCTCAGGAGTCCAAGACCAGCCTGGGCTATGTAGTAAAATCCTGTATCTACCAAAAATACAAAAATTAGCTGGACATGGGGGTGTGCCTGTAGTCTCAGCTACTTGGGAGGCTGACGCGGGAGGATACCTTGAGCCCAGGAGGCGGAGGTTGCAGTGAGCCAAGATTACGCCACTGCCCTCCAGCCTGGGCGACAGAGTGAGACCGTGTTGCAAAAAAAATAAAAATGGCCGGGTGTGATGGCTCACGCCTGTCATCCCAGCACTTTGGGAGGCTGAGGCGGGAAGATCACTTGAGGTGACGAGTTTGAGACCAGCCTGGCCAACATGGCGAAACCCCATCTCTACTAAAAACACAAAAATTAGCCTGGCATGGTGGTGGGCGCTGGTAATCCCAGCTACTGGGGAGCCTGAGGCAGGAGAATCACTGGAACCAGAGAGCCGAGATCGTGCCACTGCACTCCAGCACGGGCGACAGAGTGAGTCCGTTTCAAAAAAGCAAAAAACAAACTAAGAAAAAACAGGCAAGGCGCGGTGGCGCACGCCTGTCGTCCCAGCTACTTGGGAGGCTGAGGCAGGAGAAGTGCTTGAACCCAGGAGGCGGAGGTTGCAGTGAGCCGAGATCACGCCACTGCACTCCAGCCTGGGTGACAGAGGGAGGCACCGTCTCAAAAAATAAAAAGAAAGAAAAAACAAAAACCAAAAGAGATACTTTTCTAAGTTATTCATGGTAACAACAATAAAACGAACGAGGTCAGCGGGTGAAGCTTGGGGAAGACTGAGTTACCTCTTTTTGATACTTGTGTTTTTGCTTTATTTTCATCTTTCGGATGGCCTGTCTGTTGGCTCAGGGGAAAGGTTCCACTTTCAGAGTCCCGTGGAGACAGGACCCACGGTGCCTGTGGCCAAAAGTTTCGGGAAGAAGGATTATGGAGGCCTCGGGTCCGTGTGTAGAAATCGTCGTTTTTCCGGGAAAATACCAGCTGGCTTGGGGAGGAGCCACAGAGGTGAGAGGGCAGCTGCCTCTGCAAACCCCGCAAGGCGGCTCCCTCCTCCCCGGCGCGCCCAGCCCGGTGCCTGGCTGGCTGGGCAGATGACCCGGCCTCCTGCTTCCCGGGATCGTCCGGACTCCGGCCCACCTAGCCTGCCCCAAGAAGGGCCCCCCAACCCCCACGTCCACCCTCAGCGCCCCCCTCATCCTTCCATCAGCAGGGAGGTGTGGAATCCGTCATCCCAGCTGCTCCCCACAGGAGGGGGTCTCCCCAGCTGCAAAGCGAATCAGGAATTGGTTCTCACTCAGTTCTGGGGCCCAGAAATCCGAAATCAAGATTTTGCGGGACTTGGCTCCCTCGGGAGGCTCGGGAGGACCCTTCCTGCCTCTCCCAGCTTTGGGCAGCTCCTGTCCCTGCATCACTCCAGTCTCCGCCTCCACCTACCGGGGGCCTCCCCTGGGGCCTTTTCCCCTCCGACAAGAACCCATGTCGCCTGGGCAACCCGGATGGTCCCCTCTCAGGACCCCCCTCAGCCACATCTGCAAAGGCCCTTTCTCTTTTTGCTTCTTTTGAGACAGATTTTCACTCTTGTTGCCCAGGCTGGAGTGCAGTGGCACCATCCCGGCTCACCGCCACCTCCGCCTCCCGGGTTCAAGCGGTTCTCCTGCCTCAGCCTCCCGAGTAGCTGGGACTACAGGCATGCGCCACCACGCCCGGCTAATTTTGTGTTTAGTAGAGAGGAGGTTCGTTGGCCGTGTTGTTCAGGCTGGTCTGGAACTCCTGACCTCAGGTGATCCACCCACCTCGACCTCCCAAAGTGCTGCGATTACAGGTGTGAGTCAGCACGCCCGGCCTCGTAAAGGCACTTTTTCTTTTTCTTTTTTTTTTGAGACAGAGTCTTCATCTGTTGCCCAGGCCGGAGTGCAGTGGCACGATCTCGGCTCACTGCCACCTCTGCCTCCCGGATTCAAGCGGTTCTCCTGCCTCAGCCTCCCCGGTAGATGGGACTACAGGCACCTGCCACCACGCCTGGCTAATTTTTGCATTTTTTTTTTCAGTAGAGTTGGAGTTTCACCGTGTTGGCCAGGCTGGTCTCGAACTCCTGACCTCAGGTGATGCACCTGCCTTGGCCTCCCAAAGTGCTAGGATTGCAGGCGTGAGCCACTGCGCCCGGCCTCATAAAGGCCCTTTTTCTAAACAGGGCCACATTCGCAGGTTCTGGGCGTCACACCATTTGGGGGTTGCCGTCCTGCCCACCACACCCATCTCTGCGAGGACGTCCTCTCCCGGGCCTCGGCCCTCCCTGCCTGGGCTCCTGACCTTGGCTGCTGCCTCCTCATGGACACCATTCGGTCACGTGGGGACCCATTCAGTGCCCTTACGGTGAAACCCGCACTCCTCCCGGTCATCACTGGGAAGTGTCTCAACCACCTGGAAAGTGGCTGGAATTCAAAGCCAAGCCTCTCAGAAAAATTCAGGATGGGGCGTGGCAACTAACACGGGAAATCCCAGCCCCTCGGGAGGCTGAGGCCGACCCTTGTCGCCCTGGAGTTTGACACTGGCCTGGGCAATAGGGAGGCTTCAGTTCTACCGAAAACAAAATAAAAATTAGCTCGGCGTGGTGGCTCACGGCCACGGTCCCAGCTACTCTGTGGATAAGGTGGGAGGCTCGCTTGAACCCAGGACGTCGAGGCTGCAGCGAGCCGTGATTGTGCCACTGCACTCCCGCCTGGGTGACAGAGCAAGAGTCTCAAAGCAAAAAAAAAATTTTTTTTTAATTAAGGGTTGGGCGCGGTGTCCTGCACCTGTCATCTCAGCACTTTGGGAGGCCGAGGCAGGTGGATCATTTGAGGTCAGGAGTTCGAGACCAGCCTGGCCAAGATGGTGAAATCTCGTTTCTACTAAAAATACAAAAATTAGCTGAGCGTGGTGGCAGGTGCCTGTAATCCCAGCTACTTGGGAGGCTGAGGCAGGAGAATCGCTTGAACCCGGGAGGCGGAGGCTGCAGTGAGCCGAGATGGCACCACCGCACTCAGGCCTGGGTGACACAGCGAGACTCCGTCTCAATAAAAAATAAATAAATAAAAAATAATTGGCCGGGCGCGGTGGCTCACGCTTGTGATCTCAGCACTTTGGGAGGCTGAGGTGGGCGGATCACGAGGTCAAGAGATCAAGACCGTCCTGGCCAACATGGTGAAACCCCGTCTCTACTAAAAATACAAAAATTAGCTGGGTGTCGTGGCGCGTGCCTGTCATCCCAGCTACTCCGGAGGCTGAGGCAGGAGAATCGCTTGAACCCGGGAGGCAGAGGTTGCAGTGAGCCAAAGTCGTGCCACTGCACCCCAGCCTGGCGCCTGGTGACGGAGTGAGACTCTGTCCCAAAATAAATAAATAAATAAATAAAATAATAATAATAATTAATTAACTGGGTAGCTCCTATTTTTATTTGCTGAATCAGGCCACCCTACGAGGGGTGGTCCTGAAAAGCCTCTCCTTGGGAAGCAGAAGGAGACTCTCGGACTGAGCAGAACAGGGGAGTTTTTTGGAGGGGGTGGGGGGCAGAGGGAGTCCCTGCCTCTGCCTGTGGGTCAGAAAAGGCTTTCCAGGGAAAGGACCAGAAAACGGGGTCTTCAAGTCTGAAATCAGTCACAGGCTTTATTTTGTAAACAAAGACCAAGTTCCCAGACCTGACCTCAGGCCAGATTGGCGCCTTGCCAGGGGAGGGCTCAGGAGGGGGCAGGCGCTGGGCCAGGCCCCGTGGTTGTTTACAGCCCTGGAGGGGCTTTGAAGCCAGCTGGCCCTGCTGGGCCTCATCCGCTGTCTGTCCTCATTCCGCACGTAGCTTCAGACCCCCGCGGAGGACCTTCCAAGCCTGTTGCCAGGTGGGAGCTCTTTGGCGCTGGTCAGTTCTGAGTCCCCCGATCCTTAGCCATCCCTGGGAGGGGGTCTCCCAGAGTGAAGCCCTCAGCCCCAGGCCCCTTTATCACAAGTCCGGGGCCTCTGCCCCCAGCCTCTGTCCAGCATCTTCCTGCCCTGGCTGGGCCCAGCCTCCTCCCTGGATGGGGTTTCTCCGCCCCTGCCCACCCTGTGCTGGCCCCTCAGTTACCCACATCACCCTAGTTTGTTTTTTTTTGAGACGGAGTTTCAGTCTTGTGCGAAACCCCCAGGCTGGAGTGCAATGGTGTGATATCAGCTCACTGCAACCTCTGCCTCCTGGGTTCAAAGGAGTCTCCTGTGTCAGCCTCCTAAGTAGCTGGGACTACAGGCGCCCACCAGCATGCCCGGCTAATTTTTGTATTTTTAGTACACTCGGGGTTTTACCACGTAGGCCAGGCCGGTCTCGAACTCCTGACCTCAAGTGATCCGTTCACCTCGGCCTCACAGCGTGCCAGGAATGTGGCGTGAGCCACACACCTGTTTTTCAATTGAGATATAATCCAGCATCACGCAACCCATCCATTTACAGTGTGCACTTCAATCGTTTTTTTGTTTTTGATTTTGTTTTAAGACGGAGTCTCCCTCTGTCGCCAGGTGGGCGTGCAATGTGCAATCTCGGCTCACTGCAACCTCTGCCTCCCGGGTTCAAGCAATTCTCCTGCCTCACCCTTCCCGAACTACAGGCACATGCCACCATGCCCGACAAATTTTTTTGTATTTTTAGTAGAAATGGGGTTTCACCTTGTTAGCCAGGACGGTCTCGATCTCCTGACCTCGTGATCCGCCCACCTCAGCCTCCCAAAGTGCTGGGATTAAAGAAGGCGTGAGCCACCTCGCCCAACTACCTGGTCGATAGTTTTAAGCATTTTCACAGATTGTGCAACCATCTTCACCATGGCAACATTCAGAACAATTTCAGCACCCAAAAAGCGGCCCTGTCCTGGTCAGCCATCACTCCCCTTCCCCTCTCCAGCCCCTGGCGCCTACGCTTCCCTCCCTGTCTCTGTGGATGCGCCTGTCCTGGACATTTCATAGAAATGTGATCACACACCGTGTGGCCTTTGTTTTTCTTAATGTATTTATTTAGTTTTTTGAGATGGGGTCTTGCTATGTTGCCCAGGCTGGAGTGCAGTGGCTGTTCACAGGCACGATCCCACGACTGATCAGCACGGGAGTTTTGACCTGCTCCTTTTCTGACCTGGGCCGGTTCACCCCTCCTTAGGCAACCTGGTGGTCCCCCGCTCCCGGGAAGTCACCATATTGATGCCGAACTTAGCACGGCCACGTGATCGGCACACCGCACTACTGCCCAGAACTCCTGGGCTCAAGTGATCCTCCCACCTCAGCCTCCTGAGAAGCTGGGACTACAGGCACGCGCCAGGGCACCCTGCCCTTTGTTTTTTGAGACAGGTCTCACTCTGTTGCCCAGGCTGTAGTGCACTGACACCATCTGGGCTCACTGCCTCCTGGGATTACAGGCATCCACCATCAGACCTAGCTAATATTTGTATTTTTAGTAGAGACGGAGTTTCTCCATGTTGGCCCGGCCGGTCTCGAACTCCGACCTCAGGCCTCTCAAAAGCAACCACTTTATTTATATAACTATGTCCAAATGGTGCCAAGACGTTTATACAAACAAATTATTCATTTTTCTGAGATTCAGATTCAAGTGCCCTTTTTTAAAAAAAAGTAGAGACGAGGTTTCACCATGTTGGCCAGGATGGTCTCGATCTCTTGATCTCATGATCCACCCGCCTCGGCCTCCCAAGGTGCTGGGATTATAGGCGTGAAAGTGCCCTTTAAGTGTTTTTATTTTGGGCGGAGGAGGTCCCTTCTTCTTGCCTAATTTATTAATATGTTCGCATGTATGTATTTAAATACAGAGATGTGAGTCTCGCTATGTTGCCCCGTCTGGTCTTGCGCTCCCGAGCTCAAGCGATCCTCCCGCCTCGGCCTCCCAAGGCTCTGGGATTACAGACGTGACCCACAGCGGCCGGCCCACGAATAACTCTGATAAAATCAGGGTAACGCCCTTTAAAGGTTTCAACCCCCTCGACCGCACCGCCCTGCAGGCCAACTTTGAAAGCAGGGAGGAAGAAATGCGCATGCGCCAGTCGCGTCCCCGCAGGCTCCTCACGTTTCCTAGCAACGTCGCGTCACGTGCGCCGCCGGCCGGCTTCCGTAGCGGGCGCCTGCGGGAGCTGGCGCATGCGTGCGTGCGTGTGTGCGCGTGCGCGCGTGCGCAGGTGAGGCGACCGGCATGCCCCGCGCGCGCCGTGCCCCTGCGTCGCCGCCGTGCGTGCGCGCGCTCGGCCCGCACCTCCCCGCCGCTTCTTATAGCGGCCGCGGGCGGCGGCGGCGGCAGTTGGTCGCGGCGGTGCCGGCGGGGACGAGACATCATGACGGCCGCGCTGCTCGTGCTGCTGGGGTTCGCGCTGCTGGGCGTCGACGGAGCCTCCGGGGCTGGTGAGGAGTTGGCGAGGGGCGGGGGTGCGGGCCCGCAGGGGTCAGGAATGGAGGCTGCGGACCGAGGCTGAGGTGCGGACTCGAGGCCGACGGGAGCCTGGGCCTCGGCGCGGGGCGGCGTGGGGGGCGAAAGGCCGGTCTTGGGGGTTTCCCGCGGCAGCGTGGAGCTTGGGGGTGAGGTCCCAGGGTTGGGGGCAGCTGGGGGTCCCTCCCGGGGCTGCGCGCCCGGCTCCTGGGCCTCTGTGTGGGCGTGAAGCCCTTTGCTTGGGGGCGGGAGCTGGGGGGTCCTGGCCAGGCCGGTTCGGTCTGGGGACACAGCGTCCTGCTTTTCGGCGGCCGCCCCCCGGCGGAGGTGGCAGATCTCGCCTGACCCGGGTCAGGGAGGTCGCGGTCGAAGGGGTTGGAGGTGGCCTAACGCCCCGTCCCGCCGGGCAGGAGAAGGGAGACCCAGAGCTTCGGTGAGGGCCCCGTTTGGCCTGGAGCCGGGGTCCGGGGCTGCGCTGGTGCCTGCCCGATCCGTCCTGCGGGGGCGGCCTGAGGGTGGAACCTGGAGACGGGCCCCGCTGCCTGGGAGCGTTAGGGTCAGACACCCCCACCCTGGGACCCCCGCGGCCCCCGCAGGGCGCGTGCCACCTGGAGCGCTCGTCGTGGCGCCCTCATCTGGAAAAGGGGCTTTTGTCCTCCGAGTGCACACGGAGGCTCTGAGTGGGTCAGCCCTCGGGATCGGGAAGGGATTATCGTTCTTCGCGGGATTTGGCCCTGGCGTGTTGCCTCGGGTGCGCACCTGCCCCCGGGTGCTCTCCCGCGCTCTTAAGCCCTGGCAGGCTGCTCCCTCGAGGGGCCCTGCCTGGAAGGGAACGCAGAACCTCCCTCCAGCGGCGCCTGGCTTCAGGACACACCAGGAGGTGGTCTCTGGATGCCCCTCCTCGTTTTGCAGGCGAGGAAACTGAGGCCTGTGGGGAGTTCGCGTTCCAAGGTCACAGGGAGCGCAGGAAACAGTGAGAAAGTCGTTTCTAGCAGACTCTGACAGGGCATTCGGGTTTCAGTGCTGTTGGCAGGAGGGGGCCCTGTGTTGGGGGTGGGCAGACGTGGTTTGGAGAGTGTATTTGGGAAACGGATCGAGGTGTGATTTTTCCAGGAGAAAAGCACGACAGCCTTTCTTGCTTGTGGGGGCAGACTGGCTTCCTTTACTGAGTTCCTCATTTGGTTCTGGGTTAAAGATTTATAGTGACCGGCTGGGCTTGGTGGCTCACGCCTGTAATGCCTGCACTTTGGAAGGCTTAGCCGGGTGGATCACGAGGTCCAGAGATCGAGACCATCCTGGCCAGCAGGGTGAAACCCTGTCTCTACTAAAAATACAAAAACTAGGTGGGGCTCGGTGGCTCACACCTGTAATCCCAGCACTTTGGGAGGCCAAGGTGGGCGGATCACCTGAGGTTGGAAGTTTGGGACCAGCCTGACCAACATGGAGAAACCTTGTCTGTACTAAAAATACAAAATTAGCCGGGTGTGGTGGCCCATGCCTGTCATCCCAGCTACTCGGGAGGCTGAGGCAGGAGAATCACTTGAGGCGGAGATTGTGGTGAGTCGGGATTGGGCCAGTGCCCTCCAGCCTGGGTGACAGAGCGAGACTGTCTCAAGAAAAGAAAAAAAGGATTTATAGTGACCGAAGTGTCGGGAACAGGGTGCAGAGCCGGAGGGTCTGGGCTCCTGAAGGGCCAAGCAAGGGCTTTGAGCCTCTGTCTTGGGCATTGAGCCGTAGGGGCCTTGGGCAGGGGCTGGGGAGGGGCTCCCTGTTGCAGAGGCTTTGCCAGTGAACTCCTGACCCGCTTCTGAGATTTCATCCTCACCAAAGTGGCCCTTTATCGAATGCCTCCTGCGCAAGGGCCTGGCCTCAGCACCGTGGCCAGCTCTCTGGGGAGACAGATAGGAACCCACTGGTGAGGTGAAGGCTGGAGATAAGCCCACCCCAGCCCTGTGGAAACAGCCTCCGTGTCGGGAGCCAGCCAGGCTTGACTGGGTTTCAGGCACAGCACGAGGTTCCCACATTGAGCTAATTTGACAGCCAAGTGGGTGAAAGACCTTTGGTCTCTCCCTGCTGGGTAACGTGGTTCACGGCTTTGTTCCTCTGGTGCTCAAGACAGAATCACTTGTCCTCAGCAGAAAGCTTAGCATGGGGCTTACTGGCCAGAGCTGCAGCCTGGGAAACAGGTGGAGTTGGTGATGCTGGGAGCACTGCTGTGCCGGTGTGTGTGCGTGCTCGTGTGTTCGCGTGTGTGTGCTCGAGCACACGTGTGGGGGTGGGACGTGGGTCCCGGTCCTCGGAGCATCTCTGTGCTTTTAACAAACGCCACCTTTGCTGGGGACTGACTCCTGAAGACCCGAAGGTCTGGGCCACACAGCCTTGTCCTGCGTGGGGTGGACACTGATGTTTGCTCTGTGAATTCCTGACCTTTGCTGAACCTTGCTTCAGGGGCCTCTGTGGCTTGGGTGGGGCAAGTGCCCGGGGTTGGCTGTCTACGGCTCCTGTGGGCTTGTCAGGGACCAGAGGGTCCGGGTGTGCCGGCTGGGTCCCAAGGGCGGAGGTCTTCACCCCTGAGCCTCTGATGGGAGGAGGGGGAGTGCCTGGCTGCAGCAGGTGGGGGTGGGGGGAGGTGCCCGCAGACACCTCCCAGAGCTGTTTTCCCTGGCTTCTGTCACAGTGCTGCAGTGGGTGGGGAAGAGGGCGGGTGGGGGTGGGCGGCCGGCCTTATCCTGTGGGGCTGCTTGTGTACCACGCGGCCTGCCTGGCCCTGAGCCCCAGCCTGGCTGCCGAGTGGGCAAGGAGGCGGTGGCTGTTTTTAGATGAAGGTGACTTTAGTTGAGAACGTGGGTTATGGATCATGTGGCCAGAACTGAATGCTAACCTTTCTGGGGCTGTGGCTGAGGGTCAGGCACTGCCCCTCCTCCTAGTGGAGGCTCCTGGAGCGGCGGGCGGGTTGCCCGGTGGGGTCGGGGGGGCTCTCCAGTGTCCCCAGGAGCTTCTGTGGAGGCTTTCTTTTCCTGCCGGCCCACGCGAGTGACACTTCAGTACACAGACACCAGCACCATCAGCATGCGGAGGGCCCATGGGCAGTTGTTCTGTCCAGAGCCTTTTGGTCCCTGTGGGAGTGACGCCGTCCACCCGCCGAGAAGGTGGCGGACCCAGTGGCAGCATGGTTACTGGTGCAGATGGCCCCTGGGAGCCTTGGACTCTAAGGCACAGGCTGGCCCGGTTTCCCGCAGGATGCCTGGGCATTCCCGAGGCTGGAGGCTGGATCCCGGGGGCCTCTTCAGGGCCTGGGGGGAAGGTGGGTGGGGGCAGGTTGGCTGCAGGCCGCCGGATCCTCCTCTCTGCCCTGTGCCCCGGCCCTGCCCTGCCTGAAGGTGGGGTGTGTCGACTCAGGAGCCAGCCCTGCCTCAGCACCCCTGGGTGAGGAGGGTGAGGAGGATGTGGAGGGCAGCCTCGAAGGGCCGTAGGAGGAGAAGAAGAGGGGCCGCTGTGGGGCAGGAAGGAGCTTGCCAGCTGGGCTGCCTCTGGCTGCACGTCCTGCCCTGGCTCGCCTCGCCCGGCTCTGCACATCGCTGCCGTTTTGCCGTCTGGGAAATGTAGGTCACCAGGAGGGGACCCTCTGTGAAAGTGGCACTGCCAAACGTTGTTAATTGCGCCTGCCTGGAGTTCACCTCAGGAGGTCAGGGGTGAACATCCCCTGTCCCTGGGGCCTTGGGGCCCGTGACCTGTGCGCTGCTACGCAGCCTCGGAGCTGTGAGCATGTGTGTGCGCTTGTGTGGTGTGTGTCTGCGGATGTGTGTCCTTGCATGCGTGTGTTGTAGTGGTGCCTGGGAGCCTGACCCATGAGGGCTTGCACGGTCCTGGCGGGAGCTGCGGGGGGGTGGGGCGTACCCGCTCCCCGTGCTTCCTCTGGGTGTTCTAGGAGGGGCTGCACGGTCCTGGCGGGAGGTGGTGCAGGTGGGCGAGGCATGTTTACCCTGGGTGTTCTAGGGAAGGACTACACAGTCCCCCCACACCCGCTCCCCGTGCTTCCCCTAGGTGGGGCAGTTCCTGGCAGGCGGGTGCCAGGCACAGTGGGAGGGTCTGTGTGGATTCTCCTGTGCTCCTTTCAGCTCCGGGGCCTTCCCTTCTGTTTTGAAGGAAGGAGTGGCGGGGGGGCCAGAGGTGAGGGCCCCTGAAGCCCTGCCGGCTCCATCTTCCCAAACCCTCTTTTCTCTGGGTGGCTGCCCTGAGATTGCTGAGGACGCAATTATTTTCCACCCGCAGGCCGTCCTAACAGAGCCTGAGTAGGGGCTCCTGGACAGAGCCTGCCTGCCCCTGTGGGCTTTGGGACTTGGTTTTCCCAGCAGCTCACTGGATCTCTCGGGTCGGGGTATCGGGCAGAAGGCAGAGGACGCTGCCCCGGGGACCAGCAGTCTGGGAGTTGGGACAGCTGTGCCCACGGTCCTCTGACAGAGCGGCCCTTGGGGCTCGAACTCCTGGCTGTTGTGCCCAGTTCCATGGGTTTTGTGTTTTAAACCACGTGTGGTTCCTCCGTTGTGCAGTCAGAAGCCAGTGTGGCTGCAGGGAGGGTGGGAGTCATGGGGACGTCCACGGTGGCTCCCATGGTCTTTCTCATGTGCTGTCCTTTGCCATCCGGACCCCATCACTCTCCCACAAGCTGAAAGGAAGCAGCTTCCCCCCAGCCCTGGCCGGGAGTCCTGTGGACGAGGCCTTCCCCAGGGCGGCGCTAACGAGGCCCACGCCCGCTCTCCCCGCAGCTGGCTTTGTGCGGGCGCCACTGTCCCAGCAGAGGCGGGTGGGGGGCCGTGTGGAGCTGCACTGTGAGGCTGTGGGCAGCCCAGTGCCCGAGATCCAGTGGTGGTTCGAGGGGCACGGTCCCAACGACACCTGCTCCCAGCTCTGGGACGGCGCCCGGCTGGACCGCGTCCACATCCACGCCACCTACCGCCAGCACGCGACCAGCACCGTCTCCATCGACCTGCTCTCGGAGGAAGACTCGGGCACCTACGAGTGCCGGGCCAGCAACGACCCAGACCGCAACCACCTGACCCGGGCGCCCAGGGTCAAGTGGGTCCGCACCCAGGCGGTGGTGCTAGTCCTGGAACGTGAGTGGCGGGCACCTCCCTCCCCGCCTCCCTTGGTTCCCTCCTGTGCCGCTCGCCCCCGGCTCCTGCTGGTAGAACCCAGACGCCTCCTGCCCCTCTCTGCCCCGCTGGGCCCACCGCTTGGACAGAGTGGCCCAGACCTGAAGGGGTGGGCTCACCCTTGACTGCCAGTGCTGGGTGCCCTGGCTTGGGGCGGGCAGAGCTCTGCCCTCCAGCAGGTGGGTCCTTGTCCCCCCTCGACCCTGCGCTGTCTGTGCCGCCGTCCCTCTCTGCTCCTCCGGGCGCCTGCCTGGCTCCTTCCCTGAGCGTCCGTCCACACTGCAAGCCTGAGGGGCCCTCCAGCCTCGGTCCAGGCTTGCTGCCCTCAGAACCTTCTGTGTCCTTCTCAGCATCTCGTCCTAAGGGATTTTCACATTCAGTTCCTAACGGGAACATTGTAAATTAACCAAGAGATTTGCTCGGTGGGGATTGGCAGGAGAACCGGGGTGCTCCCAGCGCTGCTGCAGTGCCATCAGCCTGGAATCGGGTGTGGATAGGGTCACTTGGGTCCCTCCTAGAGAGGGACCTGGGAGCCCCATCCAGGGGGCAGGTCTCCGCCAGCGGGCATCTGAGGGGCCGTCGAAGGAGGCAGCCTTGGCCAGGAGGTGATGTGTCTGTTTTTTCAGACAGACAGGAATTTCCATTTGTGCCAGGACTGCTCAAGAGCTCTGGGCCCTGGTCCCTGCTCAGGGACGGGGTGGGTGCCCTGTCTGTCCCTACACCTGGGGCCCACCCTCCTATGTCTCTGGGCAGGAGCATCACTGGCTGGGGCCGCTGGGTTACCAGCGCCTTATCCCGGGGCCCACCGGCTGCCAGCAAAGGCACCTTCCGGAAGGGGCCTCCTCACAGGCACTGTGGCGTCTCTTCCCGGAGGTGCGGCCAGACGTTCCCCTTGGGGTGTCAGGGCCATGGTGTCGTGTCAGAGCTGAGAACAAGTCATTCAGGGAGGAGCTGCGGGTTCCTGGGTGTCAGGCAGGCGGCTCGGGCTGCGCTCCTCCACTCTGTGCTGACTGCGTCTCCCCGGGCCCCGCAGCTGGGGTGGTCTCCACTTCCGTAGAAAACATCGGCTTCAAGACGCTCCTCACCTGTTCCTTGAATGACAACGCCACAGAGGTCACCGGGCACCGCTGGCTGAAAGGGGACGTGGTGCTGCAGGAGGATTCGCAGCCCGGGCAGAAAATGAACTTTGAGTGAGTGCTAGACCCCGCAACGCCCGCGTGCCCTTCTCACGGTTCTCTTGCTGCCGGCGGCCTCTGTGGGCTGTGAGAACAGGCTTGATCCAGGCGGAAGTTAGGGATGAGATCTGCTCAGACCCCCAGAGGGAAGCCCCAGGGAGGGTCCTCAGGGCACCCCTGGGAGCTAAGCTGCTGCTCCCTCGCCAGGTCCTTGGCACGCGTGCAACTCCTGGGCGCGTGCTTCTGACACGAGAGAGCGCCACCCTGAGGCCTGCCCTGCGCAGACCCCAGATGCCAGCCACCATGGCCAGAGCCTCATCGTAGCTGGGCTGGGGCAGCCCTGTGAGCACAGAGCCTTGTGTTTTCTGGCTCGCTGGGAAGATGGTCACAGGGCGTGGGGTGCAGAGTAGGGACCAGAGGTGTGAGTGCATCGGTCCAGGGGCGGGGGCCGTCTGTTGGTTCTCTCACTGCTTCCCGTGGGGTCTTGCCAGCCTGGCTCTCCCTGGGCCTGCGGGAGACCAGGGCTTGTGCTGAGGTTCAGACCTCACCATGGCAGCTTGCTTTTTCACTGGGCCTGGGAGGCGTCCTGCAGAGCCGGTGCGTGGCTCACCCACCTGCTCTGCTTGCAGGGTGGACCCCGATGACCGCTGGGGAGAGTACTCCTGTGTCTTCCTCCCTGAGCCCACGGGCAGGGCCGACATCCCGCTCCGAGGTGAGTCTGAGGCCAGGGCTGCCGGGCACCGCCGACTGTCCACCGGCCGGAGAAGCTGGAGGGGAACGGCCTCTCCTGTGGGCCCTGTGATTCCAGGCTCCTCTCTCACCCTCGTGTCAGGGCCCCCCCGAGTGAAGGCTGTGAAGTCGTCAGAACACATCAA
Organism: Cacajao melanocephalus; assembly: GCA_963573385.1. Lineage (NCBI taxonomy): Eukaryota > Metazoa > Chordata > Mammalia > Primates > Pitheciidae > Cacajao > Cacajao melanocephalus. The sequence goes on along the minus strand of CAUYLG010020055.1, from coordinate 78,234 downwards.
CGAGGGCGAGACAGCTGTGCTGGTCTGCGAGTCCAAGTCTGCGCCTCCCGTCACCGACTGGGTGTGGTACAGGATCACTGATGCTGGGGACCAGGTGAGGAGCTGAGGGGCCACGGCTGGGGGTCCCGGGCTCAGCCCTCAGGACCAGGTGAGGGGCCTGTGCTGGGGTCCCAGGCTCAGCCTCTCTGTCCTTGATCCCCTCAGCTCATCGTGAACGGCTCCCAGAGCAGGTTCTTCGTGAATTCCTCGCAGGGCCGGTCCGAGCTGCACATCAAGAACGTGAACATGGAGGCTGACCCCGGCAAGTACGCGTGCAACGGCACCAGCCCCGAGGGCACCGACCAGGCTGTCATCACGCTGCGCGTACGCAGCCACCTGGCCGCCCTCTGGCCCTTCCTGGGCATCGTGGCTGAGGTGCTGGTGCTGGTCACCGTCATCTTCATCTACGAGAAGCGCCGGAAGCCCGATGATGTCCTGGATGGTGAGCCTGAGCCGCCCGCCCACACGCCCGGCTCTCGGGGAGTGCCTGCCCCCCCCCCACACGCCCGGCTCTTGGGGCCATTCCTGGTCAGTCCCTGGAACTCCACTGCTGACCCAGGAGCCCCAAGCAGGGAGTTCTTGGGACCCTGAAGGGAAGTGTTGGGTGGAGGGTCCGTCCCAGGGCGGCTGCGGCTCAGTAAGCGACGGGCTCGGACCCGGGAGGAGGGAGAGGTGGCAGCTCCACCCTGCAGCCTCACCCGGCCCTTCTCTCCCTCACTTGGCTGCAAGCTGGCGTCCTCCATGGTAAGCCGGCTCTTGCTGCTTCGCTGGACCTCGAGGCAGCTGCCAAGAGCCCAAGGCTGTGGCACCAGGGAGCCCCGGCCTCTGCATGGTGGGGCTTGGGGACCCGAGGTCGGCCGTGCTCGGTTCCGGCAGCCCCTGCCTGCCGCCCCGCGCAGCTGTTCTGCCCCTTGGGCTGCATGTGCTGGGGCGAGGCCTGTGTGGGGCCTGTGGTGGCGGCTCCTGGAAAGCGCTGTGGGGCAGGGGCTGAGGCCCATGCGTGGGGCCGGGACAGCTCGCCAGCTCGCCGTGGGGAGGGGCTCAGAAGATCTGCATGGCCGAGGCTGATGAGCTGCCCAGAGCCACCCCTGGGGACACCGAGGGCGGGGCCAGCGCTGACAGGCTGTCTTCTTCTTTTTTTCATGGTGGCCGTCCCTCTTCAGATGACGACGCAGGCTCCGCACCCCTGTAAGTCCTGGCTGTGGGGGTCGGGGGTCCTGAGGAGCCGCTGCTTGCCGCCCCAGGCCTTTAAAACACAAAGGCAGACCCCCCCCCAGGGCTTCAGTGCTCAGCGGTCCCAGGGCCTGGGGGGCGGGCAGGGGTGACTTGTGGGGGACACCCTCTCACCCGGCCCCTTGTACCCCAGGAAGAGCAGCGGGAAGCACCTGAACGACAAAGGCAAAAACATCCGCCAGAGGAACAACTCCTGAGCCAGGTGTGGCGGGTGGGAGCTCCTCCTATGGGGGTGGGTGGGGGGTGGCCGTGGGCTCCTGGGTCCTGCCTGTGGGTCACTGGGAGAGTCCACTCTGAGCGCCCCTTCCCTGCCCTCAGGTGGCCCGAGGACGCTCCCTGCTCCCATGTCTGCTGCAGCTGGAGTCCACTCCCAGTGCTTGCAAGATTCCAAGTTCTCGCCTCTTAAAAGAAAACCCACCCTGTAGATTCCCATCTTACACTTCCTTTTTTTTTTTTTTTTTTCTTTTTCTCCGTTAAGAAGTAGGGTTTTGTACATTCAGGATTCTGGTTTTTCCTCTTTCGCTGTTTCACGAGAGCCCAGGGAGTTGACGTGGTCCTGTCTGTGGCTCTTTGAGCCTCTGGGTCTGAGTCGTGGCGGGGTGGGGGGCACTGCTTTCTCCACTGGCTCGAGTCAGTGCCAAGTCCTTGCCCTTCGCGGGAGGTCACAGGTTACCCAAGGGCCCGCGTCCTGCCTGTCTGAAGCCAGTGCTGTCTGGTCGCACCTTGCGCTTTGATGTTTCATTTCCTGAAGGCCACAGGTCTGTGTGTGACTCAGCCTCAGGGAAGACTCTGACCTCTTGGCCACGGGGGACTCGCCTGTCCACACTGACGGCAACCCTGTCCTGGCCTCAGGTGACCCCCAACCCCCTGTGTCTGTGCCTCCAGGGCCGCTTGTCCGGGCAGCTCTGGAGGGGGTTTGCTGGGGAGCTGGTGCCGTAGCTGGGACTCCAGAACTGCAGAAGCCCCTCCCCAGCTCGCCCCTCAGAGGGCGGCCGGCTTTTCACAGCGCCAGGGCTCACCTGGGAACCCGTCTCCCACCCACCACCACAATAAAGATGCCCCACCCTCACCCTTTCCTGGCTCCTGTCTGTGCCTGTTGGGGTTGGGTTGCCCCTGGGCTCTGGTGGCCACAGCAGGGGCCCGTCCAGTGCTGGGATTTTGCAGCGAGAATGGGTCTGCTGAGACCCCAGTGGGGGCTGGGGTGCTGGGGGCACGGCCTGGACGGGGCCTGAGGCTGTTGGCAAACTTGGAAGGCAGCTGGGAGTGCCCCAGTGCCCGAGAGCCTCGCAGAGTGTGGGCGCTGACCCTGGCCTTCCCCGAGCCTGTTTTTCTTCTCCTATGGAGGCTGAGGTTTTCTGCTGCCTGCACTGCCCCGAAGCTGCCTGCACCCGCCTCCTGGGTACGCTGCTCCAGCAGGGTCTGGGGGGTGGTCCTGGTGGCTCCTGGAGAGCAGGTGTGTGAAGCTGAGCCTGAGGTCAAGCCGCCTGGCACCTGCCCCCAGCACACGGAACGGACGTGGTCGCCAAGGAGGGAGTTTGGTGGATGCTGTCGGCCTGCGGCACTGGGCCTGACTCTGGTCTGAGCGGGGGTCTCGGGGTGGAGGTCAGCAGAAGAGGCTGGGTGGGTTCCCAGAGAAGCCAGGGGTCAGGATGGGAAGGCAGTATGTTTCAGTGTTGGGGACATCTGGCATTTTAATGTCACAGAGGCCAAGAAACACCAGCCACGGCCTCGGGCTTCACACGGCTGTGCCAAGGGTGGCAGCCCCTCCCAGCACTGATCCCGCGTGCTGGGCCGGCTCCTGGAGGCGAGCAGGGGACGTGCGGGGCCCGCACCCGAGCCACGCGCTAGGCCTGGCGTCGCACAGCCTCGGAGGAGTTGGTGCTGACTCGGGGGCCCTGGCTGGGTTCCGCAGCCAGGCCCTCTCCACTGGCTGCCACCAGGCGGCGCCACGTGCCCACGCTGAGCGAGGCCTGCAGGTCATGGAGACCCTCTGTCCCGGCAGCCTGGTGGCCCCTCCTAGGCAGGGCCCTGGAGTCCCAGCACCGGCCACTGAATGTGTGCTCAGTGACCCGTGGACAGGGATGCTCATGCTGCGCTCATTGATTAGGCGCCTGTAGTATACCTGGGGCTGGAGGTTGTACATGGACAACAGGCAGAATGGTCTAGTGGGGTGGAGACAGCACCAACAGGACAACAGGGAAGGGTGTTGGGTGGGCATCACTGGGCATGCCGCCCAGATGGGCCCCTGGCTTGGTCTCCCCCCACCTCCCTGCTGGGGTTCCATCCTCCCCAAGGGTCCCAGGCTCTGCCCATCTTTTCTTCTGCACCCCGGCCCCAGGCGTGGGCCCACGGTACCTGTGGACTCCTTGTGTTCTGTACCGGATGGAAGGTGCAGGAGTTACAGGTCTGGGCAGCCTTGGGAGACCGACAGGCTTCCCGGGGTGCCAACCAGCAGATGGGCGGCCTGGGCCCCCGCAGGTTCATCCCCCTGGGAAAGCAGCCACTCACACCCGGGTGCTTCCTTCACCTTTTTTCTTTGCACACAAAAATATAAACCTGATCTGCAAAAGCACAACCACTCAGTGTGTAGCTTCCACACCAGCTCTCGGCACCAAGTGTTCTTGTTCATACAACAAGCATTTACTGAGCGCCTGTGGCGTGCAGCCCGTGACCGGTGACAGGCATTCAGTGAGCGCCTGTGGCGTGCAGCCCGTGACCAGTGATGGACATTCGGTGAGCACCCGTGGTATGCAGCCATGCCTGGTGACGGGCATTTAGTGAGCACCTGTGGTATGCAGCTGTGCCCCCAGCATGGGGGAGCAGTGGTGGATGTCTACCCCATCACTGAGTGTTGTTGGTGGCCACTCAAGCCTGCCTTGGTTTCCCCAGAGGTGAGATGGAGAAGTCACAGAGGAACATGAGTTCATTCATGGGCTGGACTCCACTGTGGGGTGGAGCTGCCTGTCCCTGTCTTGGGCAAAGTGGCCTCTCCTCCCTCATCCCCCCACCCCAATGGGAGCCCACAAGGACAGGGCCTGCTGGGCGGGAAGGCGCCCAGCCCCCCCATCCCCTCAACTCGGCTGTGGCTCTAAGCAGTGTCTCCACTCCAGGGGCCCAGGGTGGACAGTGACACCTCCGAGGCCTACAATGGAGGGGCCTCCTCTCCTCGAGGTGAAGGCAGAGCTGAAGGGGTGAGAGCTGCTGGGATGGAATGGGCCTGTGCGGAAAGACGTCAGTCTTCCCTCCGTTTTTCACCAGGCTCCTGGGGCAAGGTGAGCTCAGCAGGGAGAAGGAAACCTGTGTGAATCCCAGGCCAGCAGGACAGGGCGCCACCCTCATGGCCGACGCTGCAGAAACAGGCCTGGGGCAGGGGCCCGCCCTCAGGACAGCGCCAAGGCAGAGATGGAGCTCGTGTGCGTAGCTGAGACTGGGGTGTCACCCTCTTCTCGGCCTCTGGTTCCTCAGCTATAAATTCCGGCCCAGGCCTGCCATGCACAGTTCATCTATTTCATTAAAAAAGTTTTTTTGAGACAGGGTCTCATTCCGTCGCCCGGGCTGGCGTGCAGTGGTATGATCTCGGCTCGCTGCAGCCTCGACCTCCTGGGCTCAAGCGATCCTCCTACCTCAGCCTCCCTAGAAGCCCGGACCGCAGGCACACGCCATGCCACCGGGCTCATTTAGTATTCATCGAGCTGAACAGCAGATTTTCCAGGCTGGCTCCGTGCCTGCCCTGGCCTGATTTTGCCTTCCTGGTCTTAAACTGCTTTTAACTCAGAAGGCCCCATGATTGTGTAAGCTCCCAGGGCTTCCAAGCTGGACCTGTCCTGACCAAGTAGGAAATGTAGGTCCCAGGTTGGTAAATCCGGTCAACAAGACTGAGAGGGGCTGCAGGGGCCAGGGAGGCGGGGAAGACCCTGAGGATGGAACGGCAAGAGGTTGGGGCAGGGGGAGTCTGGGTGTCCCGGGCCAGTGACCCAGGCACACGAAGGCCAGAGATGGGCAGGGGTGGGGGTACAAACTGCAGGAGGGACCAGGGCTTGCTTTTTCTTTTTTTTTTTTTTTGAGACAGAGTTTTGCTCTTACCACCCAGGCTGGAGTGCAGTGGCAGGATCTCGGCTCACTGCAACCTCTGCCTCCCGGGTTCAAGTGATTCTCCTGCCTCAGCCTCCCGAGTAGCTGGGATTACAGGCCCCTGCCACCATGCCCTGCTATTTTTGTATTTTAAGTAGAGAAGGGGTTTCTCCATGTTGGTCAGCTGGTCTCAAACTCTCGACTTCAGGTGATCCACCCGCCTCCGCCTCCCAAAGTGCTGGCATTACAGGTATGAGCCACTGCGCCCGGTCAATGGGGCTTTCTTCCAAAGGCACTCGGAGTCGTGGGTGGTTTTAGGCCACAGATCAATTTGGCTGACTGAGGAGCCAGGCCCTGGGTCTCCATCTCCCTGCGCAAGCCTGGCGCGGTCAGGGCCTTCGCACAGGCTGTGCTGCCTGCCCACAGCACGCTTCCTGCAGCTTCCCGGGATACGGCAACCCCCGCCTGCAGGCCTTCCCCCAGCACCTCACCCTCTCCCTGCTCCAGTGTTTCTCCCCACCTTCTGGACGGTATCTGACTTGCTACTCATAAGGTTGACTGTGATGGCGGCTTCCCCCCGCCTGGCTCTGTGAATCTAAGGGTGACTGTGATGGCGGCTTCTTCCCACCTGGCTCTGTGAGTCTAAGGTTGACTGTGATGGTGCCTTCCCCCCGCCTGGCTCTCCGAGTCAGCCGCACTGCGAATGCTCAGCCCCTGGAGCAGGTGTTTATTTATTTATTTTTCCTTTTTGAGACGGAGTCTTGCTGTGTTGCCCAGGCTGGAGTGCCGTGGTGCAGTCTTGACTCATTGCAACCTCTCTGTGCTGAGTTCAAGTGATTCTCCTGCCTCAGCCTCCTGAGTAGCTGGGATCACAGGCGCCCACCACCACACCCAGCTAATTCTGTATTTTTAGTAGAGACGGGGGTTTCTCCATGTTGGTCAGGCAGGTCTCAAACTCCCGATCTCAGGTGATCCGCCCGCCTCGGCCTCCCAAAGTGCTGGGACTACAGGGGTGAGCCACGGCGCCCAGCCCCAGCCCCAGCCCCAGCCCAGTATTTTTTAAATAAATGGATAGGCCGGGTGCAGTGGCTCAGAACCCTAATCGAAGCACGCTAGGAGGGCCAAGGCAGGAGGATCACTTGAGCCCAGGACATCAAGACCAGCCTGGGCAGCATAACAAGACCCCATCTCTGTAAATATGTATATGTATGTTTTTTCTGAGATGGAGTTTTGCTCTGTTGCCAGAACTGGAGTGCAATGGCACGCTCTCAGCTCACTGCAGCCTCCACCTCCTCGGTTCAAGCAGTTTTCCTGCCTTAGACTCCTAAGTGCTGGGCTTACAGGTGTGCACCACCACGCCTGGCTGATTTTTGTATTTTTAATAGAGACGAGGTTTCACCATGTTGGCCAGCCTGGTCTCGATCTTTAAATATTTTTAAAATTAAAATAAGCATGGCCAGGTGCGGTGGCTCACACCTGTAATCCCAGCACTCTGGGAGGCCAAGGCGGGCGGGGTCACCTGAAGTCAGGAGTTTGAGACCAGCCTGGCCAACATGGCAAAACCCTGTCTCTACTAAAAATACAACAATTAGACGTGGTGGCGCACACCTGTAATCCCAGCTGCTCGGTAGGCTGAGGCAGGAGAACTGCTTTAACCCAGGAGGGGGAGGTTGCAGTGAGCCAAGGTCACTTCACTGCACTCCAGCCTGGGCGTCAGAGTGAGACTCCATCTTAAAAATAAATAAATAAGTAATAAACAGATAAATGCAGGGTACTCCGGCCTGGGCAAGGGATCAGAGTGAGCGTGCTGAGGCCGGGGGGGTCCCTGTGCACGCTGGCAGGTACTGGCCTGCGTGAGCCTGTGGGTTGGAGGAGTCACCCGGGATCTGGTGACAAGGACCATGAGCCAGCCTCCCTTGTGACTTGCACGTATCGCTGGCGCCTGGGGGAGGCGTTGTCTTTCTGCTTCTCCCACTGCCAGGTCCGGGGGTTCTCAGGCTTTGCGGGTCCAGCCTCCTCCCTGCTCCCAGCGGAGAGCCCCGGGGCTCTGGCGACCTGCCCAGACTAACATCTTCCCGGGGTGAACATAAAAGATCCTGCTTCAGCTGGAGCACGCATCTGCCTCTGGGGGGGGCCATAGCCTGGCACTGCCAACTGTGCCGCCTGCCCAGCCTCTCCTGCGCCGCTTCAGGACAGACAGCTGTCCCGCCCGCCTGTTCGGAGGAGGCCGGTGGGGCCGGTGTGGGGGCGCAGGGGTCCCCAGGGTGTGGGGCAGCCTGGCCGGGGCGCCAGACAGTCAGGCTGAGCCCATTCACTGTGAGCTGGGCACATGCTGGTCCTCCCTCAAGCACCACTGAGTTCCTCCCGTGTGCAGGAAGGGGGCCGCATCTGTCCCAGTGGCACAGAGGTGCAGGTGGGTTGGGGGCACCCAGCACACAGGACATCGTGGCTGATAGGACATCAGGCCCGGTGCCAAGAGGGTCTCAGGAGGGCCTGCTGCCTCCAGGTGGGGGTCAGCTCCCACTTCTTTGTGTGTCTCTGTCTCTCCCCTGTCTCTCATTTGCCGACTTCCTCACCTGCCCCCTCCCGGCTGTCTGGTGGGCTGGGTGGCTGGGGACAGGGGCCCCGTGTCGCCTGGCACCAAGCCGCCCCCACACCCAGCCTGGCTGTGGCCCAGAAGCAGAGCTTCGGGAAGCTCCTTTCTCAGAGCTGGGACTAGGGGAACTGGGGGCACAGCTGCGCTGGAGCCCGAGGGGTCGGAAGGAGCCAGCCCGGGGGCAGGGGGCTGCGGGTCTCCCTGTGACCCCGATCGAAAGACCCCCAAGACCTAAAGGAAACCCCCGCGCTGCTCCCCAGGCACTGCTGAAGGGGGGGTGGGAGCCCCACACGCGCGGTAGCTCTTCCAGTTTTCCTTGTCAGGCTGGGCTTGGCCTCAGTTTCCTCACATGCAGAGCAGGGCGAGGAGTGCCCAAGAGTCCCAGACCGATCCTCGAGCCCGCCTGCCCCTCCCCACGCACTCGAGGGTCTCCGTCCACGGCCCGCAGGCGACCAAGCAAAAGCTCTTTTATTGGGGAATCTTCAATCCCAGAGCGGGGAGGCGCCGGCCGCGACGGCCTCACGCTCCAGGCCCGCGTCACCCTCCTCCGGACACAAGTGGAAACCGCGGAGCGGGCGCGGCGGCCCCGGCCAGGCAGGCGGGCTCGGTGACCTTGGGCGCGTCCTTCCGCTCGGCGGGCCTCAGTTTCCCCTCCTGGAGAGAGGCCTGCGCGGGGCTCCGAGGCCGCGGGCCGCGTGACCTTGGGGCGCCCCCGACCCGGCGGCCCCAGTTTCCCGGCGCGGAGCGGAGGCGGTGCGCAGACGGGCGAGGGGCGCAGCGGAGGCGGGGTTCCCGCCCCCGCCCCTCCCCCGCGCCCAGGCTCCGCCCCCCGCGGCTCCGCCCCGCCCCGCCCCCGCCTCCCCCCTCCCTCGGGCTCCGGCCGGCGGCGGCGGCGGCGGCTCCGCTCCGCACTGCCCGGCGCCGCCTCGCCATGGACGCGCGCGGGGGCGGCGGGCGGCCCGGGGAGAGCCCGGGCGCGACCCCCGCGCCGGGGCCGCCGCCGCCGCCGCCGCCGCCCGCGCCCCCCCAGCCGCAGCCGCCGCCGCCGCCGCCACCCGCGCCCCCCCCGGGCCCCGGGCCCGCGCCCCCCCAGCAGCCGCCCCGGCCCGAGGCGGCGGCCCCGGAGGCGGCGGCGGCGGCGGACGAGGGCGGCCCGCGGGCCCGGCTCCGCAGCCGCGACAGCTCGTGCGGCCGCCCCGGAACCCCGGGCGCGGCGAGCGCGGCCAAGGGCAGCCCGAACGGCGAGTGCGGGCGCGGCGAGCCGCAGTGCAGCCCCGCGGGGCCCGAGGGCCCGGCGCGGGGGCCCAAGGTGTCGTTCTCGTGCCGCGGGGCGGCCTCGGGGCCCGCGCCGGGGCCGGGGCCGGCGGAGGAGGCGGGCGGCGAGGAGGCGGGCCCGGCGGGGGAGCCGCGCGGAAGCCAGGCCAGCTTCATGCAGCGCCAGTTCGGCGCGCTCCTGCAGCCCGGCGTCAACAAGTTCTCGCTGCGGATGTTCGGCAGCCAGAAGGCCGTGGAGCGCGAGCAGGAGCGCGTCAAGTCGGCGGGGGCCTGGATCATCCACCCGTACAGCGACTTCAGGTGATGCCTCCGGGGGAGGGCGCGGGGAGGGCGGAGGGGCGCGGGGCGCGGGGCGCGGGGGCCGTCCTTGGAGCAACGGCGGAGGGCGGGGCGGCGCGCGGGGCAGGTGACCTCGGAGCTCCTCGGTGACCTCGGGCGTGCCCGGGACCCGCCCCGGAGTGACCCGGGCGCGCGAGCTCCGCCTCTGTGGGGGCGCTCCGGGGTGACCCCGGGGCGCCCCCTCCCAGGGACCCCACGTCGTCAGGTGGGGTGGGCGCGCGTCGCGGGCCGCGGAGCTGGGGTCTGAGCGCCGAGGGGTGGAGAGGACAAATAGAGGGGAACGTGGGCCTCGGAGCGGCGGCGGAGCGGGAGGGAGGAAGACGAAGGGCGCCCGGGAAGGACGCGCCCGGGGAAGGCCGGGGGAGAGGGAGTTAAGCGGCTCCCACGGCGTCCACCTGCTCCCCGCCTGCGAGGAGGCGCGCCCGGGCCTGGGAAGCGTGCGGGTCCCCACGCCGTGTCTCCCGGAGCCGCTCGGCCCGGGCTGCGCACCCATGTGGCGGTGGGTGTGTAGACGCCGCTGTAGATTCAGCCGGTTAGTGCGTGGAGGGCGCGGAGCGGGGCCGGCGCGGGGCCACCGCCACCCGTATTCGCGCTCCTGGTTCCCGGGCCGTGCGTGCGGTGGCCGGAGAGTGAGAGCGGCGTGTGTCCACGTGGGCTGTGTGCGAGCAGGGGCGCGTGACGGCGGCGGGGTTCCCGAGGCGCGAGCCTGTGGTCGGGGAGGGAGGTGTGTCTCCAGGGGTGTGTCTGCGTGGTGGTCGCGCGCGCGTGTGCCCCGGGGGGGGTTTGTGTTTGTGGTTCGTGTTGTTTGTGTGTGTTGGGACGAGGTGGGACGAGGTGGCGTCCGCGGCTGCGCCCCGGCCGGTGTGCACTGGGGGGCAGTAGCGTGAGCCGTGGGCAGGTGTCACGCGCGCGACCGTGGAAGGCTGCGTGTGTGTCTGTGTGTCCACGAGTGCGGTGTGAGGTGGGGTGTGGAGGGTGTAGGTGGAGGGTGTAGTGGGGGCCCCCCGGGACAGCAAGGCCGGGCGCGCGGTTTCAGCACCACGGACAGCGCACAGGGCCCGGGAGGGCTGCGGTTTTCCCGCCTGTCGCTCCTTCTCCAGGCCTGGGCGCCCCAAGACGTCCCCCATGGACCCTGGACCCCTAGAGCTGGGCAGGGAGGCTGTGGGGATCTCTCTTTCCCTGGCTTCTCCGCACCCCTAGTGACTGGCTGGGGAAACTGAGGCCTAGGGGACACAAGTCCTGGACAGAGCCTGGAAGAAGGCCCTGGGATCCGCCTCCTCACCCTGAGGCCTTCCTGAGAGGCGAATACAGCTTTGACCAGAAGCCTGGATTTCAAGACAGGCCAGGGGTGGGAGGAGCCCTGAAACCCCCAGAGGGACCGTGTCCGGCCCCTCCCACCCTGCCTGTGGCCTCACTGGGAGAGCTTGGTCAGCGTCTGAGCTCTGGCCTGCAAAATGCAGACAGTGAGCAGGAAGGACAGGACTTACAGGGCCGCTGGTTGGCCTGGCCCCGCTGCGAATCCGGCTCAGCACACATTGACCAGAGAGGGCTGCAGTGGGGCGGGAGCCGCTGAAAGTGCCCACTCCCCTTCATCCCTTCCGGCATGCCCTCCAGTGGTGGGTGCTGGCAGGTGGAGGCCCACAGCAGCCACCCGCTCCCCTGGGCAGCTCCAGTGACCCCTGGCTGCAGATGGGTGGTGGGTGGGCTGGGGGGCAGGTGGGCTGATCTTGGGGCTTGGGGGGAAGGCTGGTGGGAGGAGTGAAGCCCCCCATCCTTGCACCCGCCTTGAGTGCGGTCACCTGGAGGCCTGGGAAGGCTGTGGCCCCACTCTGTGCTCTGAGGTATGCAGGGGTCACGGGTCCCTGTGTGGGCCAAGGGAGCCCCACCAGGGCAGATGAGTGGCGAAGGGGAACTACGTAGGCAGGGAATGGGGTTAGTGGGGCCAGTCTTCAGGACTAGGGGAGTTACAGCATTTTAAAATCAGATTTATAAAAGGATTTAGACATTGTCCAGCTGAGGTGCACGGGGCCCCACCCCCCCCCTCAGGACCCATGTCCTCAATCAGAGTGGAAAAGGACCCCAAGAATATCTCAAAAGCAAGGTTCCCTAAGCCCGCGCTGCGCCAGCGGCTGTTGGAAGCACCTCTGAGGATTAATTTAATAATATGAATTATTGTAGTGGTGAGGAGGGCGCTAACCCATTTTACCCAGGAGGAAAGAGAGGCCCAGGAGGTCAGGTTGCTCAGTCAGAGCCACGCCGCTACTCAGGGGCAGATCTGGGTTTCCCTCTGGGCAGCCCAGCCCAGTGTCCACGCTCTTGACCGCCAGGTGGCCAGCCTCTGCCTAGGTCCCATCCAGGCCAAAGGGAGGAGGAGGACATTCTGGGGGCGCCTAGGGGGTGGGGGGTGGGTGATATTTGTGTGAATATTAATTTTTCATTTATGTTTTGAGATGGAGTCTCACGTTGTCGCCCGGGCTGGAGTGCAAGTGGTGTGATCTCTGCTCACTGCAGCCTCCGCCTCCCGGGTTCAAGGGATTCTCCCACCTCAGCCTCCCAAGTAGCTGGGATTAGTAGGTAGCACGGGTACCACACCCGGCTAATTTTTGTATTTTTAGTAGAGATGGGGTTTCACCGTGTTGGCCAGGGTGGTCTCAAACTCCTGACCTGAAGTGATCCACCCACCTCAGCCTCCGAAAGTGCTGGGATCACAGGCGTGGGTCATCGCGTCCAGTCTGTGAATATTAATTTTTTGAAACCGTGTATGGAGTCGCGGGGGGTCATTCCGTTTCTGCCTTTTCACATTCGCCCTTTTTCCTCGCAACCTGGTGGTGCAGAAACTGTCTCTGCTGGCGAGGTGTCTGTGGGCACCACGGGAGGTTTAAGAGGGAGAAGGGGGGCAGCTCCAGCCCCAGCCCCCAGGTCCCCGTGCAGAGGCCAGCATCGCCCCTCCCTTGTCTCTCCCCGGTGGATCCCATTGTGGGAAATTGGCCCGATCCGCCTGGCACCAGGAAGGGAACCATTAGTCTTTGCTGAACCGGAACCACCGCTACTCGGCTGGGCTGAGGAGGTGGGGGGAATGCAGGGGAGCCCTGGCCGGAGGAGGCATTTGAGGGGGCGGGGCGGGGAGGTGTGTGTGCGACGGGGTGATGGGTGATGGGAAGGTGTGCAGAAAGGCGGCCGGGCTGAGGGAAGAGCCGGGTGGGGGCTGGGCCAGGAGGACCATCGGGGAGCATCCAGGGCCAGACCCTGCTGTGGAGGGTGTTTTCAGCGGCCGCCATAGCAAGCGAAGGGGCCTCGGCGTTTGCAGCTGATTGAGTAGTGAGACCCCAGCCGGCTTCAGTCCCAAGGCTCCTCCCTGGGCCCCTCTGCCTTAGTTCCCCCAAATGCAAGGTGGGGGTGGTAGGAGGGAGGAGGGGCGAGGGTCTTTCACAGTCTTGGCAGTATCTCGTGGCCTTCACGTCTCATACCCTCCCCGCCTCCCCTTCCTGCTGAGAGAGTGCTGGGCTCCTTGCCCAGGTTGGGCCCCCCAGGCACGTCCTCACCCTGGCCCTGTGCTCAGCAGTGGCCTCTGTCACGCCTCAGGTCCCAGCCGTGGTATACAGCTGGTGCCGCATATTTGCTGAATTTGCCGAGGGGCGGAGCATGGGTCCTGGATCGTGGCTGTCACTCCTGGACAGCCGGCCCCTTTAGGAAGTGCAGTTGGTGCAGGTGTCGTGTCATCCCAGCACTTTGGGAGGCAGAGGCGGGCGGATCACCTGAGGTCAAGCGTTCCAGACCAGCCTGGCCAACATGGTGAAACCCCGTCTCCACCAAAAATACAAAAATTAGCCGGGCGTCGTGGCCGGTGCCTGTTCATTCCAGCTACTCGGGAGGCTGAGGAAGGAGAGTCCCTTGAACCCGGGAGGCGGAGGTTGCAGTGAGCTGAGATTGCGCCCCAGCACTCCAGCCTGGGTGACAGAGCGAGGCTCCATCTCAAAAAAAAAAAAAGAAAAAAGGAAAAGAAGTGCAGTTGGTTCATTCATGCTGCCGTCCTCTGGGGCTGTGGGTGGCTCCAGACCTGGCCCGACGTCCTAAGTCCCCAGAGGCATCCCTGGCACTTCCCTGGGGCGTTGCTGGAAAAGCAGATTCAAGGACACAAGTTCAGGGTTTCGGGTTCAGAAGTTTCGAGTTTCCTTCTCTGTAGGTGATTATGGTTCGTGCCTGAATTGGAACCGGTGTGAAAACCAAGGAAGGGGAAGGGGTTTGTCCTTGTGGAATCCCCAGGGCTGCGGCAGGGTCTTCTGCGCCTCCCAGAGCAAAATTAGTTTTAAAATAAGTATCGTTCGTCCCCGGGGGGCAGTGGATCAACCTGTAATCCCAGCACTTTGGGAGGCCGAGGTGGGCGGATCACAAGGTCAGGCCAACATGGTGAAGGCCCCATCTCTACTAAAAATACAAAAAATCAGCCGGTGTGGTGGCGGGAGCCTGTAGTCCCAGCTACGCGGGAGGCTGAGGCAGGAGGATCGCTTGAACCGGCAGCGGAGGTTGCGGTGAGCGGGGATCGCGCCACTGCATACACCGCAGCCCGGGCAACACCGCGAGACTCCACCTCAAAAAAAAGTGCAGCTCAGTCTTCCTCCTTTCATCCCAGCCGCCCCTCCACGTTCCCCTCGGGAAAGCCTGAGTCGTGCAAAGGTGAGCGTTTCCACAGGAGAGGGCTGGGGCTTGTGGGGACACCGAGGCCCAGGGAGGGACAGTAGTCCGAGGAGGTTGCGGTCTCTCCTTGGCTTGCTCTCATCCATCCCCTGCTGCCGGGGTCACCCGGGGGGACTGCGCAGGCCTGGCGGGGCGGAGTCCTGGGCAGATCCGGGGTTTGTCTCTTGGGAGCACAGGGCGGGTGTTGGGTGGGGAGGGGCTGGCAGCTTCCCGACTGCCCTCCCTCCAGCTCTAGAGCTGTGAGTGCCCCGAGGTCGGCCTGCAGCCTCTCCTGCTGCTGCTGCTGATTTTCAGCTCTGTGTGCCTGAATTGTCTTCATCTGGGGAGGCCCCGTGAATGAGACGGTCCCCAAAGCCGGGATCTGTTATATCCTCGAGGAGACGGGTCAGGGAGGCACTGCTCCAAGAACCCCCAGGACAGGAGGCCCCCGGGCCCCGCCTCAGATGGCTGAGCGGATCAGCCTGGGGGTGCGGCTCTGCAAATCCGCGGTGATGAATCCCTGCATTAGGCGTGGGAATAAACCCCACATTATCCCGGGTGGGGACGGCCCCGGGGGCAGGGGTGAGGGTTTCTCTGGCTCCGGTCCAGCTAGAAGGCCCAGTGAGCACAGGATGGGGGAGCGTGCACAGCCCCGTATCCCAGGTGACAGGGTTGGGATCCAGGGCCCCCCCTCTGTTCTGCACGGAGCGATCAGGGGCCAGGTAGCCAAGGCCTCCCTGCTCTCTTCAGAGCCATCCCTAAATTCCTAGCTCAAAAAAGACATCTTTGTCCGGGCTCTGCAGCTCACGCCTACAATCCCAGCACTTTGGGAGGCTGAGGCGGGAGGATCGCTTGAGCTCAGGAGTTCGAGACCAGCCTGGGCAATAGCCAGACCCCCCCTCCTCCACCCCACAATCTCTACAAAAAGTTAAAAAATTAGCCTGGCCCGGTGGTGTGCACCTGTAGTCCCAGCTACTCTGGAGGCTGAGGCAGGAGGGTCACCTGAGCCCAGGAGGTTGAGGCTGCAGTGAGCTATGATGGCACCTGGGCCACAGAGTTAGACCCTGTCTCAAAAACCAGCCAACCCCGAACATCCCATGTCGTCTTCAAGCCCCCTTCTTCAGAAGCCCAGGCACGAGCCAGGGGTCCTGGGGGACAGTTGGAGGCCCTTCATCAGCCGCCCACTCCCGATGGCCAGGCCCCGCCTCACCCCCCGTGGGAGACCCCACGGTTCACCCCACACCCAGACAGCACCGGCCGCCTGTCTCCTGCCAGACGCCACCCAGCCCCCTTTCTGGCCTTCCGGCTGCTACTGTGGGCCTCTGCAGACATCGGTCGTTCTTCCCCGTCCCCTCTACCTCCCTGGCTCCAGCCCTCCCCATCATGCCCACCCACGTCCACTGGTCCCGAGGCCCCAGCCCCAGGCCGCCCACCGGCCTTGAAGGGAACCAGGCATATCCACCCTCACACCTGCTGCCCCTCTGCAGGCGCCACCCTCCCCGCACCGGCTCATCCACCCACACGCCGCCTCCTCCGAGGAGCCCTCCCGCCTGCCTGGGGCTGACGGGCACCCCCCAGGTTGGTCTTCTCGTGGTACCCCCAAAGGCATCCCATGTGTCTGTCTCGGGACGGGGCCTGTATGGTCATCATGAGCCCCGTGCCCGGCACAGTCCTGTGAATGTCTGCCCCGTCTTGGGATCACCCCTGAACCCGCGATCTCCCCCGCTGTGGCGTCTCCCTGTCTTAATCCCTCACACCTGCCATGGATCTGCCTGTGACTCCACATCTGAGAGCTCAGTCTCCTAATCCCCCGTCCCGGGCTCTCCCTTAATCACCGACCTCCGGGACCTAATCCTCTCCCGGATTTGCCCCATCTGTAAGTCCTGGACGGCCTCGGGTCTGAGGATGGGCTCCTGCGGGGAGGGCCCGGCTGCCCTCGGCCATTCCCCAGCCCGGGACTCCGGCTCCGGCAGGGGCTGAAGACCCCCAGGGCAAGCCCTCTCCGGGGATCCGAGCGGCTGAGGGTCCTGGGCACTCGGGGGACCCCAAGCAAGGCTGAGGGTCCTGGGCCTTTCGTTGCCAGGGGCCCTGACGACCTCGTGCGGTTTGGGAGCAGGGTCAGAGGCCTCATGCCCCGAGCTTCATTTGGCCCTGGAGAGATAGGCCCTCCATCGCTTTGGGACTTTCCAGGGGAAGAACCCCAAGCTCAGGCAGGAGAGTGACGGGGATCTGTGTGGGTTCCCATCCCACTGTTTCGCTCACGGCAGGAGGAGCCTCAGTTTCCCTGTCTGAGCTGAGAGAGTGGCTGGGCAGCTGCTGGAGGAGAGCTGAGACCTCACTGGTGTTGGCTGCCGGGGGCCCCACTGAAGCCATCCTCGTGGGAGGAGGGGGTCTGAGGCTTCCTGCAGCCCCCGGGTGTGAAAGCAAGGCTGGAAGGTCTCCCCGGGGACCCAGCCTCATCCCTGGCCTCCGGAGCTGGCCTCCCTCTCTGCCTGTGGGGCTGAGCTGGACAAAGCGGCGGGACGTTCGCGTTTCCGAGGAAGGGGACTTCGTAGGGGCCTCGCTGTCACCTGTTGGGGATGGGTTTTAAATACGTCGTTGACATTCTTGTGACAGCTGAAGTGGACAAGGAGGACACAGCGTGCCCAAGGCCGGATGGTGAAGCGTTTGCCAAACGAGGCTGCAGAGTGTGAGGAGAGTGGGGGTGGGCCTCCTCCCACCCCAGGTCCTCTCTCTGAGCCCTGTCTCCTGGACCTGGCCCCCCTCCCAGGGCGAGAGACGGGAGAGGGTCTCCCAACATGCCTGGTTGCAGCGCTGGGCAAGGAGAGGGTGGGGGTGCCCCTGCAGGGAAGGTGACACCCTGCAGTGCTCTGGCGTCCCCTCTGCCTCAGGCCTCGGTTTCCCCTCGGTAGGGGACACCTGTGGATCCCCTTCCTCCTTCTGACCTCTGGCTGGTGAAGACAAGGGTTGTGGTTCAAAGTCCTGCTTGAAGGCACTGCGGTTGGAACCGTCAGGGTGACCACCCAGCCTGTCGCGTCTCCTAGGCCCCTCTGCTCCGACCTCTGTCATTCCCAGGAGTCCTGCCCTGCTGGGCAAGATGGTCCCTGGAGTCTTTTCCCGGGACGCAGGAGCAGAAGGCTGGAGGGAGGAGGTTCCCACACAGCTTGGGCCTTAGATAAAAGGACTGCCCTGGCTTCTCATCCTGCAGCCCCATGTCCATCAGAGGGGAGGTGTTGTACCTGCCCCCAGCCCACCCTAAGAATAAAGGGGAGAATGTCTATGAATCGTCACCTGGAAAGGAGACCTTTGTGTTATATGGCCGTTTAAACTGTTTCCAGGTCCCTCTTGGTGGCTTCTAGGTCCCCCTTGGCAGTTTCTAGGTTCCCCTTGGTGGTTTCTAGGTCCTTCTGATGATTTCTAGGTCCACTTGGCAGTTTCTAGATCCCCTTGGCGGTTTCTAGGTCTTCCTGGTGATTTCTAGGTTCTCTTGGCAGTTTCTGGGTCCTCTTGGTGTTTTCTAGGTCCTCCTGGCAGTTTCTGGGTTCCCCTTTGGCGGTTTCTAGGTCCTCCTGGTGACTTCTAGGTCCCCTTGGCAGTTTCTGGGTCCTCTTGGTGTTTTCTAGGTCCTTCTGGTGATTTCTAGGTCCTCTTGGCAGTTTCTAGGTCCCCCTTGGTGGTTTCCAGGTCTTCCTTTGCCGGTTTCTAGGTCCTTCTGGTGGTTTCCAGGTCCCCCTGGGCAGTCTCTGGAGCCCCCCTGGGTGTTTCTCCCCACGCCTGGAGGGCGGTTTCTAGGCCCTGTGGGCTTCTCAACTGATCTTTCCTGCTTGTTTTGCCCCAAGGCTTGTGCTGGAAGGTGGGAGGCAGGTCTCAGTCCAGAGGGTGATCCTGGGGCCGGGCTCTGCGGTGACCACTCTTGGGACTTAGGGGCAGGGGGCCCGGCAGGCAGGTGGCATCGCCTCAGGTGCACTGGGTGCTGGGGCTCTGAGGGTCTCATTACTGAGCAGAAGCGTCAGATTGGGGGCCTGAGCCCTCACACCCTGTCTAGATTCAGGGAGAGGAAGGCCTTAATGTTGAGTCATTTTGTCATTTGATTTCACCCGGCAAGCTTGTGAGGGGACCCCTCCCCACCCCAAGACAAAAAAAAAAAGGTCAGCTTTTTTTTTTTTTTAATTTTAAATTTTTTATTTTTTAAGACAGGGTTTCACCTGGTTGGCCAGGCTGGTCTTGAACTCCTGACCTCAGGTAATCCACCCGCCTTGGCCTCCGAAAGTGCTGAGATTACAGACACAGTCTCGCTCTGTCGCCCAGGCTGGAGTGCAGTGGTGCGGTTCTGGCTCACGCAGCCTCGACTTCTTGGGCTCAAGTGATCTCCCTACCTCAGCCTCCCAAGTAGCTGGGTCCACAGGTGCATGCCACCACACCGGTTAATTTTTGAAGAGACAGGATCTCACTATCTTGCCCAGGATGGTTTTCAGCGATCCTTCAGTTTTGGCCTCCCAAGGTGCTGGGATTAGAGGCATGAGCCCCTGTACCCATCCTCCCCTTCTTTTTTTTTGAGACAAGGTCTCACTGTTGCCCAGGCTGGAGAGCAGCGGTGTGATCTCAGCTCACTGGAGCCTCGTCCTCCTGGGCTCAAGCGACTCTCCCTCCTCAGCCTCCCAAGTAGCGGGCACCACCGTGTGTGTCATTACACCTGGCTGATTATTTGATACATTGTTATTATTTGGGACACAGAGTCTCTGTCTGTGGCCTAGGTTTGGAGTGCAATGGCGTGGTCTTGGCTCACTGCCACCTCCATCTCCTGGGTTCAAGAGACTCTCCTGCCTCAGCCTCCTGAGTAGCTGGGACCACAGGCCCACGCCACCTCTCCTGGCCAATTTTTTTAGTAGAGACGGGGTTTCTCCGTGTTATCAGGATGGTCTTGATCTCCTGACCTCGTGATCCACTCGCTTTGGCCTCCCAAAGTGCTGGGATTACAAGGTGAGCCACCACACCCGGCCTAAACTCTTTTTTTTTTTTTTAAATTGAGATGGGGTTTCGCAATGTTAGTCAGGCTGGTCTTGAACTCCCGACCTCAGGTGATCCGCCCGCCTTGGCCTCCAAAGTGCTTGGATTACAGGCGTGAGCCAGCACACCCAGCCTAAACTCTTTTTTTAAAAGAGTTGAGGGTCTTGCTTTGCTGCCCAGGCAGATGGTTTGGAACTCCTGAGCCCTGGAGGTGCTCCTGCCTCACCCTCCCAGAGTGATTTCAGGTGTGAGGCACCGTGCCGGCCTGAGTCAGCCCTTCTCAGGTCTTTCTAGGTTTTGTCCCCAGCCCGGGTGGTTCCTGGGTTGTCCCAAAGGCTCAGCCCTTCCCCATCATGGCCCCGTGTCCTTTTGAAGCAGGCTGTATCCTGAGTGGGTTGATGCACGGAAGAAGAGTCTGAGGTTCTCAGGGGCTCCAGGAACTCACCCAAGGTCACAGTGCCAGCAGGCGGGTGCCAGCCCCGGTCTGGCTGACACTTCCACGACGCTAGACGCTGGGTCCCTTCCAGCCTTTGGCTCTCGCCGACCGAGCTGCTGTGAACATCTTGGTACAAATCGCTTTTGAATTTTTTTTCTCTTCCTTTTGGACGATTTCCTCGGGATCAATTCCCCGAAGTGGAACGTCTGGGTCGCCCGCAGGTGTGGTGTTAATAGCTCTTGCCTGGAGGAGCCATCCAGAAAGGAGGAGCCAGCTTTCCTCGGCTCCTGAAACAAAGCTCTGTGGGGCCATGCAGGGGACAGGGCTTGCGGGTTTTTGGTGCTGACTTTGGGGAGTCCCTCCAGCCCCTCAGATTGTCCTCCGGAAGGGCGTGGGGACCCCAGCCATGATGGGGAGGGGCTGGGCGTGGGGTGCGGATAAGACCTCAAGAAGGCTGACTTGATCGGGGGGTGCAGAGGGGTCCCCTCGGTGGTGGTTTTTTTTGTTTGAGTCTCGCTCTGTCGCCAGGCTGGAGTGCAGTGGCACCATCTTGGCTCACTGCAGCCTCCACCTCCTGGGTGCAAGTGATTCTCCTGCCTCAGCCTCCCAGGCAGTCGGGACTACAGGCGCACGCCACCACGCCCAGCTTACTTTTTATGTTTTTATTAGGGATGGGGTTTCACCATGTTGGCCAGGAGGGTCTTGCTTTCTTGACCTCGTGATCCACCCCCCTCAGCTTCCCAAGTGCTGGGATTACAGGCGTGAGCCACTGTGCTTGGCTTTTTTTTTTTTTTTTTTTCTTTTCAGAGGCAGGGTTTCTCCATGTTGGTCAGGCTGGTCTCAAACTCCCGACCTCAGACGCCCACCTCGGCCTCCCAAAGTGCTGGGATTACAGGCGTGAGCCACTGCACCCAGCTGGTTTTTTTCTTTATCAGACACTTTTCCACTTAACCAGTTGAAAATTTGTGAATCAGTGTCATTAAGCCCATTCATGCTGTTTTACAACCGTCACCACTACCCACTTTGATACCTTTCTCATTGCCTGAGACAGAAACTGCACCTCTCACCCACTCCTCATCCCTCCAACCCCCAGCCCCTGGCACCCATGCATCCCCTTCTCGTCTCTCTGGATTGGCCTGTTGTGGACATTTCATAGAAACAGGATAAAAACAGCCAGGCGAGGTGGCTCACGCCTGTAATCCGAGCACTTTGGGAGACTGAGGCGGGCGGATCACCTGAGGTCAGGGGTTCGAGACCAGCCTGACCAACATGGTGAAACCCCATCTTTACTAAAAACACAAAAATTAGCCAGGTGTGGTGGTGGGCACCTGTCATCTCAGTTTTTCAGGAGGCTGAGGCAGGAGAATTGCTAGAACCCAGGAGGCGGCGGCTGCAGTGAGCTGAGATGGCACCATTGCACTCCAGCCTGGGGGAGTGAGACTCTGCCTCAAAAAAAAAAAAGAAAAAAAAAAAAGAAATGAGATCACACAGCAGGTACGGTGGCTCACACCTGTAAACCCAGCATTTTGGGAGGCTGAGGTGGGCGGATCATGAGGTCATGAGTTCGAGATCAGCCTGGCCAATGTGGTGAAACCCCATCTCTACTAAAAATACAAAAATTAGCCAGGCGTGGTGATGGGCACCTGTAATCCCAGCTACTCAGCAGGCTGAGGCAGGCGAATCGCTTGAACCCGTGAGGCAGATGTTGCAGTGAGCCAAGGTCATGCCATTGCACTCCAGGCTGGGCGACAGAGCGAGACTCTGTCTCGGAAAATAAATAAACGCGTCTCTCACTGAGCGTGACATCCTCCAGGTGCACCCGCACCGTGGCGTGGGTCAGAGCCTGGCTCCTTCTCGTGGCCAAGTCATGTTCCACGGTGGACGGGTGGAGTGTTTATCCTTTCCTCCGGTGACGGGCAGCTGGGCTGGCTCCGCCCTGCGGCTGCTGTGACTGAAGCTGTGTGAACACTGCGGTGCGGGGGTCTGTCCACGTTCTCGTTTGCATTTCTTTGGGTGTGTACTCGGGAGGGAAGTGCTGGTCACTTTATGTGTCTTTAAGGAGCCAGCAGTGCTCGCTCGGAGTGGTGTTGATCTGCATTTTCTCGATAGCGAAAGGGCTGGGCACCTGTCCATGTGGCCATTTGCTGACTCTCTGTGACCTCCTGTGTGGACGCGGCGCTCACAGCACCGTGCCTGGCCCGCCATCACAGTCCCTGAATGGACGGGCCCTTTTCTGCCAGAGCTTCCCGGGGGAGTTTTGGGATCGGCCTTGGGGACTTGGATTCTGGCTGGGGGCATCTGGGAGTGGAAACAACGTCTGGTCTCTTGTCCACGGGTATTTATCGTGTGGAACCTCCCAACGGGGCCAAGTCCCGCTCGGCCTTGCTCCCACCCTCTCAGCCCTTCCCTTGTGGGACCAGCGCCATCTCTGCCAGGCGTCTCTTTTCCTGCAGGGACACCCCACTTCTTCCTCTCACCTGCATGAACCCCACTTCATTCTCCTGCATGAACCCCACTTCCTCTTCTCTCCATGGAGACCCCACTTCCTCCTCTCTCCTCCTGTGTGGACCCCACTTCCTCTCACCTCCTGCATGAACCCCACTTCCTCCTCTCTCCTCCTGTGTAGACCCCACTTCCTCCTCTGTCCTCCTGTGTGGACACCCCTCTTCCTCCTCTCTCCTCCTGTGTGGACTTCCCACTTCCTCTGGAGATGCAGCCGGTGCTCCCCTGGCTCAGCCTTCCTGTGGCCCCTGTGGAGGCTTCCACCTCCCAGTAAGGCGTTTGGGGCCCTCACCTCCCAGCACGAGCTGAGCGCACTTCAGTTCCCACACTGGCTGCCCACCTCTGCCCCCTGTGCCTGCCGCCCTTCTGGCCCTGCTGCCCTGGCGCCCGTCTGCTCTCCACACCCTGGCCTCTCTCTGCTGGTCCACTGTCCTGTCTGAGTATATTTTAATGGCAGCCTCTGCCGGGCACATCGTCCCTCTCTGGTCATGTGAAGCATTTCATCTATTTTGAGCCACCTCTTGGGCCTTGTGAGGTCTTCCGCATCTTCAAGGACACGGGGTCAGAGCTGGGCCCGAGGAAGGGACCTGGGCTGGCGCTGTGCAGTGGGCGTTGGGCTCTTGGGGCTGGGTGGCCTTCCTGGGGTGGGAGCCTGGTCCCCAGGGAGGAGGGCCTGGGGCTGGTCCCATAGGCGCCTGAGAGCTTGAGGTGTGGGTTCCCCTTGCCCCCCAGGGAGGAGGGCCCGGGCTGGTCCTGAAGGCGCCCGGGGGAGGCACTGGCCTGAGGTGTGGGCGCCCCTCGCCCCCAGGTTCTACTGGGACTTCACCATGCTGCTGTTCATGGTGGGGAACCTCATCATCATCCCGGTGGGCATCACCTTCTTCAAAGACGAGACCACCGCCCCGTGGATCGTATTCAACGTGGTCTCGGACACCTTCTTCCTCATGGACCTGGTGCTGAACTTCCGCACGGGCATCGTGATCGAGGACAACACGGAGATCATCCTGGACCCCGAGAAGATCAAGAAGAAGTACCTGCGCACGTGGTTCGTGGTGGACTTCGTGTCCTCCATCCCCGTGGACTACATCTTCCTCATCGTGGAGAAGGGCATTGACTCCGAGGTCTACAAGACGGCGCGCGCCCTGCGCATCGTGCGCTTCACCAAGATCCTCAGCCTCCTGCGGCTGCTGCGCCTGTCGCGCCTGATCCGCTACATCCACCAGTGGGAGGAGGTGAGGTGGGGTGGGGCGGGGCCAAGGCAGCTGGGGCGGGGCGGGGCCAAGGCAGCTGGGGCGGGGCTATGAGGGCGCTGGGGTGGGGCCAAGGCAGCTGGGGCGGGGCTATGAGGGTGCTGGGGCGGGGCCAAGGAAACTAGGGCGGGGCTACAATGGCACATGGGCGGGGCCAAGGCAGCATGGGCGGGGCTATGAGGATGCAGGGGTTGCACTGCTGTGGTGCAGGGGCGGGGTCAAGGCAGCAGGGGTCGGTGCTGGGGCAGCCTCAAGGCAGCAGGGATGGGGCTATCAGGGTGCAGGGGTGAAGTTGAGGCAGCAGGGGCGGGCCTGTGAAGGTGCTCGGGTGGGGCCAAGGCAGCAGAGGCGGGGCTATGAGGTTGCTGGGGCGGGGCTATCATGGTGCAGGGCGGGGTCAACACAGCAGGGTGGGGCTATGAGAGCTCTGGCATGGGGGCCAAGGCAGCAGGGGCGGGTCTGTGAGGGTGCTGGGGTGGAGTCAAGTAGCAGCGGTGGGGCTGTGAGGTGCTGGGTGGGGTCAAGCAGCAGGGCTGAGGGGTGCTGGGTGTGGCCAAGTCTGCAGTGGTAGTTATGGCTATGGGACCAAGGCCACGAGGGGCTGCAGAGGCCAGGTGGTGGATGAGGTTCCCGTCCACGGCTGCAGAGGTAGGGCCATGAGAGGTGTGGGTTGGGCTATGGCTTCAGGGGTGAGGCTGTGAGGGTACCGCAGGGGTAGGGCCTAGCCACAGGGCCAGGAGTTGGGCTACAGGGGCAGGGCAGTGGATGGGAGGCAAGGCCCTAGCTGCAGAGGTGGGGCGATGGCGGGGGGCGGGGGCACAGCCATAGGGGTGCGGCTTTGTCTACAAGGGCGGGCCACACAGGGCACTGGGCAGTTGGATCCGGCTACAGGTGGGTCAGGCTGCAGGTGTGGAGGTGAGGCTATGAGGACTCCAGGGGAAGGGCTGGGCAGGGCTGTGGGGTGCAGGGCTATGAGGGCCCCAGGGCCCGCAGCCAGGGCCATGGGTGTCAGTGAGGCGTGGCCATGATGGAAACGGGCTGGGCCACAGGAAAGGCAGGGGTATGGGTCCCAGCACCCCTCACCCCCCGGGCTGCGGGGTGGAGGGCGGGGGTGGGGGTAAGACCAGGGGCGGGGCTTAGGGTGTTGCCATGCTGCGGTGGAACCCAGGGAATGCAGTGAGGGGTGTGGCAGCCGCCGGGGCAGAACCTGAATGTTGCTGGGGAAGGCCATGAGGGTGGAGTGGGCGGAGCCAAGAGTGGGGTCCCGGAGGGCGCAGCAGGGACCCTTTGACACATGCATGTCGGTTTTATTTGTTCTGCCTTGTTTGAGCACTGGGGAACTGAGATTCCCCCATGGCAGTGGGGAGACTGAGGCCAGAGCAGCAAAGCTAAGCCACACCCCCTCTCCCTCCCCCTAAGTCCAGACCCTTGTCTCGATCCTGTCCCTGGACTAAGTCTGCCACTCGTGGCCACCTGGTGACTGTCTCACGTGTTCCAGGACACGGTGGGCTGCGGGCTAGGGGCTGGGGTCACAGTCCTGGGAGCTCTGTGAAAGGGATTAACGAGAAGCTGTGGATTTTGGTGGTGGTCATGAGCCGGGGCGTGGATTTGCTGGGGGTTCCTGGGGCGGGGCCGTGGATTTGGGCGGGGGTCCTGGGGCGAGGGCTTTGGATTTGGGCAGCAGGGATCCTGGGGCGGAGACGCCGGGTGGGGGTGGTGGATTTGGGTGGGAGTCCTGGGGGGTCCGTGGAGTGGGGTAGGGGTCCTGGGGTGGGGACCGTGCATTTGGGGGGCGGGGCCAGGAGCTCCAGCAATGGGGGCACATGGGACTGGGGCGCTGAGGCGGCGGGAGGGGGTGGGCTCACGTGGGAGGAGGGTGGGCTCTCAGCGGGCAGGTGGCTCATGGCGCCTCCCCGCAGATCTTCCACATGACCTATGACCTGGCCAGCGCAGTCATGCGCATCTGCAACCTCATCAGCATGATGCTGCTGCTCTGTCACTGGGACGGCTGCCTGCAGTTCCTGGTGCCCATGCTGCAGGACTTCCCGCGCAACTGCTGGGTGTCCATCAACGGCATGGTGGTGAGCGCGGGGCCCTGGCGGAGGGGCTCCCGGGCCCCTTACACGCCTTACAGAAGGGGCCAGGCCCCTTATTCCACTTACAGAGTGGAGGACCCAGGCCCCCTTACAGGGGGGAAGACCCAGGCCTCTTTACAGAGGGGGAGACACAGGCCTCTTTACAGAGGGGGAGACACAGGCCCCCTTATAGAGGGGGAGACACAGGCCCCCTTATAGAAGGGGAGACACAGGCCCCTTTACAGAGGGGGAGACCCAGGCCCCCTTACAGAGGGGAGGACCCAGGCCTCTTTACAGAGGGAGGACCCAGAACTGCAACCCCCACACGCCCCATGAGTGCCCCTGGGGCTGAAACAGCCACTTTGAGTCTTTCGGGCCTGGGATGGTCCATGGAGAGAAGCTGAGTGTAATTATGACTTTTTCTGTCACCCAGACATCTGCTTAGGGCTTTGCGTTTTGGGTTTTTTTTTTTTTGAGGCAGAGTCTGACTCTGTCGTCCAGGCTGGAGTGCAGCGGCGCGATCGCGGGTCACCGCAACCTCCGCCTCCTGGGTTCAAGCAATTCTCCTGCCTCAGCCACCCAAGTAGCTGGGACCACAGGTGCGCGCCACCACGCCCAGCTAATTTTTGTATTTTTAGTAGAGCCGGGGTTCACCATGTTGGCCAGGCTGGTCTCTATCTCTGGACTTCGTGGTCCGCCCACCTCGGCCTCCCAAAGTGCTGGGATGACAGGCGTGAGCCACCGCGCCCGGCCTGCTTAGTGCTTTTTCTAATGGATTTCCCTTTTTAATTTACGTGCACTTAGTGCTATGATTATTTCATTTATTTATCTTGAGACTGAGTTTCACTCTGTCACCCAGGCTGGAGTGCCGTGGCGCGATCTTGGCTCACTGCAAAGTCCACCTCCCTGGTTCCAGGGATTCTTTCACCTCAGTCTCCCGAGTAGCTGGGATTACAGGTGCCCGATACCACACCTGGCTAATTTTTATACTTTTAGTAGCGACAGGGGTTTCACCAGGTTGGCCAGGCTGGTCTTGAACTCCTGACCTCAGGTGATCCGCCCGCCTCGGCCTCCCAAAGTGCTGAGATGACAGGTGAGCCACCTCCCCCAGCCTGATTTACATAGGTTTATTTAAAATAATAATTTAAGAGCCAGGCATGGTGGTGCTCGCCTGTGGTCCCAGCTGCTCAGGAGACTGAGGGGGTTGGATCCCTTGAGCGCAGAAGTTTAGGCTGCAGTGAGCCGTGATTGCACCACGGCACTCCAGCCTGGGCAACAGAGCAAGACCCGATCTCTAACAACTAAAGAAAAATTTACATCACAGCCCTAAAATGGGAAAGTGGTATCACATGCCAAGGAAATAATATGTGGGCCAGGTGCAGTGGCTCACACCTGTAATCCCAGTGCTTTGGGAGGCTGAGGCAGGAGGATCACCTGAAGTCAGGAGTTCGAGACCAGCCTGGCCACTATGGTGAAACCCCCGCTTCTACTAAAAATACAACTATTTCTCCATGTGTCATGGCAGAAAAAAAAAAGAAAGAAAAAATACAAATATTAGGCTGGACGCGGCAGCTCACGCCTGTCATCCCAGCACTTTGGGAGGCCAAGGTGGGCGGATCATGAGGTCAAGAGTTCAAGAGCAGCCTGGTCAGCACGGTGAAACCCCATCTCTACTAAAAATAAAAAAATATATATTAACCAGGCGTGGTGGCGGGTAACCTGTAATCCCAGCTACCCTGGAGGTTGAGGTAGGATAATTGCCTGAACGTGGGAGATGGAGGTTGCAGTGAGCCAAGACCATGCCGCTACACTCCACCCTGGGTGAGAATTCGTCTCAAAAACAAACATACCCCAAGAAACGCAAAAATGAGGCAGTCATGGCGCGAGCCTGTAATTCCAGCTGCTCGAGCGGCTGAGACGGGAGAATCGCTTGAACCTAGGAGGCGGAGGCTGCAGTGAGCTGAGATTGCGCCCCAGCACTCCAGCCTGGGCGACACAGCCAGACTGCCTCAAAAAAAATAAATAGGCCGGGCGCAGTGGTTCACATCTGTAATCCCAGTGCTTTGGGAGGCCGAGGCGACGGATCGCAAGGTCAGGAGTTGGAAACCAGCCTGGCCAATATGGTGAAACCCCGTGTCTACTAAAAATACAAAATGTAGCCGGGCGTGGTGGCTCACACCTGTCATCCCAGCTGCTCGGGAGGCTGAGACAGGAGAATCGCTTGAACCTGGGAGGCAGAGGTTGCGGTGAGCCGAGATCGCGCCGCTGCACTGCAGCTGGGTGACAGAATGAGACTCGGTCTCAAAAAATGATAAATAAATAAAAATAAATGAGAGAAGCAGGAATGATAAATGGAGGCGGGCCCCGATGCCCCTTGCGTCTCAGCTGAGATGTGCTGACTGATAAGGGGGCTTAAAGGAGCCGGCGGGTGTTGCAGTCAGGTTAGCGCCCCAGCGAGCCTTTGTCCCCGCCTGGGGAGCGCTGTGCCCCAGCCTCCGGCCACATATGGGACTTGGGATGTGTTCGGTTTGGACACAGAGCCGGTGGGCATTGATGGGGTCAGAGCTGCAGAGGGAGAACCCGCCAGCGCCCCTCCCGGAGCCTGGCACAGCTGCCCAGGCTGAGTCGGCTCATTGTCTGGCTCCCCCCCGCACACGTGGTCCCATTTCCTGAACAGGGCCCCGCGGCCCCCCCTTCCCCGGGCCAGTCAACTGAGGACTCAGTGGGGCAGGACCTCCTGGGCCGGCCTGGTGCCTCTGCCCACCCTGCTCCTCTGGTCTGGCTCTGGTGCCCCCTGGAACTTTCACATCCTCTTCACCTCACAGATGTTCCGATCTCAGAGGCTGCAAAAGGCGGGGTCCAGGCTCGCCACTGGGGTCTCAGTTTCACCCAGAGTGAAGTGGGCAGGGAGCATCAGCCCTGGCCCTACCGCCCACCCACCATGACCAGGGTGCAAACCATGTCATCTTCCTGGGTCTCCGGTTCTGTTGGTTACCTCGGAGCATGGGGAGCTCACCACTTCCACTGCCTGGGAGCGGACGGGCAGTGGGCCCTTGGGGTCGGGGGGTCCCAGGGCGTGGGCAGCTGCCCACTGCCGCCCTTCCTGGTGCCCTTGCAGAACCACTCGTGGAGCGAGCTGTACTCCTTCGCACTCTTCAAGGCCATGAGCCACATGCTGTGTATCGGGTACGGCCGGCAGGCGCCCGAGAGCATGACGGACATCTGGCTGACCATGCTCAGCATGATCGTGGGTGCCACCTGCTACGCCATGTTCATCGGCCACGCCACCGCCCTCATCCAGTCGCTGGACTCTTCACGGCGCCAGTACCAGGAGAAGGTCTGAGAAAGGCGGGCACTGGCCTGGGGTCGGATGGGGGAGGCCCTAGGGTCTGACGGCAGAGGCCAGCCTGGCCCTGGGGTCTGACGGGGGAAGGAGGCAGGCCCAGCCCTAAGGTCTGATGTGGGAGGCAGGTCCAGCCTTGGGGTCTGAGTAGGGGAGGCCCTGGGGTGTGAGGGGAGAGGCAGGCCTAGTCCTGGGGTCTCAGGGGAGAGGCACGTCCTGTCCTGGGGTCTGACGGGGGAGGGAGGTAGGCCTGACCCTAGGATCTGATAGAGGAGGCAGGTCCCGCTTTGGGATCTGAGAGGGGAGGCAGGTCCAGTCCTAGGATCTGATAGAGGAGGCAGGTCCCGCCCTGGGGTCTGAGAGGGGAGGCAGGTCCCGCCCTGGGATCTGAGAGGGGAGGCAGGTCCCGCCCTGGGGTCTGAGAGGGGAGGTAGGTCCCGCCCTGGGATCTGAGAGGGGAGGCAGGTCCAGTCCTGGGGTCTGAGAGGGGAGGCAGGTCCCGCCCTGGGGTCTGAGAAGGGAGGCAGAGCCGGCCCTCCGCCAGCTCCAGGTAGCATGCTCAGGGCAGAGGCAGCATGGTGGGGAGGCGGGGACCCTAGGGGGTCCGTGGCTGCGGTTAGGAGGAGGACCCCAAACCCTTCTGCAGATGGTGGGCTGAGCCTATGAAGGGGAGGGAGGTCTGAAGCCTGGAGATGGGTGTTGGGGAGGAGCTGGGGAAGGGACGCAGGCTGGGCAGGAAGAGGCTGAGTTGGGGTCGGGGCAGGGCCAGTCCTCGGACATCAGGAAGCTCCTGGGGCAGAAGACGGTGCTGGGGACCTGGGGCCAGAGCAGGAGAGATGGGCCTTGCAGGAGGCGGGGCCCACCTGGGGGTCTCTAGCCTGGCTCAGGTTGGGGCTGGGGTGGGGAAGGGGCCCAGTGGAGTCTGAGAGGTCTGAGGTCACTTGAGGACACGCCAGTGGCTGGCAGTTGGGGCCAGGCTTCAGAGAGAACAGGGCTGCCCCGCCGTGGCCTGTGGCCTGCAGTGACCACAGGGCTAATCCTGGGCTCTGCCGTGGCGGGGACACGGAGGAGCCGGGAGGGGTGGAGGGAGATGGGGATTGGGCGCATAGGCGGCGGGCCTCTGGAGTTGGGCCTCGTGCTCCACTCTGTGCCTCAGTTTCCCTCTGTGAGGCGGCCCTGTCTGTCCAGCATGCGGCCAGGCTGGCTGGTCCTGGCTGGGAGCCACGTGCCCCCCTTGGCGGTGGCTGGCAGGGTCGGCCGGGTCAGCTGGGCCCCGTGCCAGTCGCCCGGCTGTCCGGAAGCCACGGGCCTCACACCCAAACATAAGCTGGTGCCACCACCCGCCCGCCGTCACGGGGTCCGCTGAGCTCAGGGCAGCTGTGGCCGGGCGCACTGGGTCGGAAGTGAGGCTGGAGCCCCCGGGTGGCACTGTCCTGGGGACGGCAGGGCCTGGCACCCCCACCCAGCCTGCTCGGGAGGGGCTGACCCGAGGGTTTCTAGAAAGATCATCAGGGAAGGGGCCCTGAGAAAGGGGTTCTGTGTGTCAGGGTGCCTGGTCCCTCCCCTCAGAGAGGTGCCCACCCATTCCTCAGGGGGTGGGTTGCCAGGTAACATTCAGGACACCGAGCTGGGCATGGTGGGTCCTGCCTGTAATCTCAGCACTTTGGGAGGCCCAGACGAGCAGATCACTTGAGATCAGGAGTTCAAGACCAGCCTGGTCAACATCTCTACAAAAAAATCAAAAAATTGGCCGGGCATGGTGGCACACACCTGTAATCCCTGCTACTCAGGAGACTGAGGTCGGAGGATCGCTTAAGTCTGGAGGCTAAAAATAATTTTTAAAAAATTCAGGACATGTAGTTATATACGAATTTCAGGGAATCATCAAATAAAAAATTCAGGACACCTAGTTACATACGAATTTCAGGGAAACGTCAGATTTTCTTAGTATATTTCAAATATTACAAGGGATATTCTTACACTAAACATCGTTCTTACTTTTCTGCAATCCAACTTAAGTTTTATTTACTTATATATTTATTTTTTGAGATGGACTTTCCCTTTGTCACCCAGGCTGGAGTGCAGTGGCACAATCTCAACTCACCGCAACCTCTGCCTCCCAGGTTCAAGGGATTACAGGTGCCCGTCACCATCTGGATAATCTTTTTTATACGCATGTTTTTTTGATGGAGTCTCGGTCTGCCGCCCAGGCTGGAGGGCAGTGGTGTGATCTCTGCTGACTGCAACCTCTGCCTCCTGGGTTCAAGCGATTCTCCTGCCTCAGCCTCCTGAGTAGCTGGGATGACAGGTGCCCGCCACCACACCTGGCTAAGTTTTGTATTTTTAGTAGAGACGAGGTTTCGCCATGTTGGTCAGGCTGGTCTCGAACTCCTGATCTCAAGTGATCCGCCCGC
Organism: Cacajao melanocephalus; assembly: GCA_963573385.1. NCBI lineage: Eukaryota > Metazoa > Chordata > Mammalia > Primates > Pitheciidae > Cacajao > Cacajao melanocephalus. The sequence continues at coordinate 46,980 of CAUYLG010020055.1, read as the reverse complement.
CTTGGCCTCCCAAAGTGCTGGGATTACAGGCATGAGCTGCCACGCCCGGCCTGCAATTCAACTTTAAATGCAGATCCAGAACTTTATCCTCCAACCCTGCCCCGGAGAATTAAATTTAATACTATTTTAGAAGTATTATTTAGGATATCTATATCAATTATTCAGAATGTTAATTAAGAATTGAATCAGGCCAGGTACGGTGGTTCACGCCTGTTCCTAGCACTTTGGGAGGCCGAGATGGGTGGATCACGAGGTCAGGAGTTCAAGACCAGCCTGGCCAAGATGGTGAAACCCTGTCTCTAAAAGAAAAAAAAAAAAAAAAGAATTGAATCAGGCCAGGCATGGTGGCTCACGCCTGTAATCCCAGCACTTTGGGAGGCTGAGGCGGGCGGATCACCCGAGGTCGGGAGTTGGAGAGCAGCCTGGCCAACGTGGTGAAACCCTGTTTATTTTATTATTATTTTTTTTGAGACAGAGTCTTGCTCTGTTGCCAGGCTGGAGTGCCGTGGCACGATCTCGGCTCACCGCAAACTCTGCCTCCCAGGTTCAAGCGATTCTCCTGCCTCAGCCTCCCAAGTAGCTGGGATGACAGGCACATGCCAAACGCCTGGCTAATTTTTGTATTTTTAGTAGAGACGGGGTTTCACCATGTTGGCCAGGATGGTCTTGATCTCTTGACCTCATGATCCACCTGCCTCGGCCTCCCAAAGTGCTGGGATGACAGGCGTGAGCCGCCGCGCCTGGCCCGAAACCCTGTTTGTACTAAAAATACAAAAATTAGCCGGGTGTAGTGGTGGGTGCCTGTAATCTCAGCCACTCTGGAGGCTGAGGCAGGAGAATCACTTGAACTCAGGAGGCGGAGTTCGCAGTGAGCCGAGATGGCCCCATTGCACCCCAGTCTGGGCAACAAAGTGAGGATTCTGTCTCAAAAAAAAAATTTTTTTTTTTTTATTTGAGGCTGGGCGTGGTGGCTCACACCTGCAATCCTAGCTCTTTGGAGGCCGAGGCGGGCAGGTCACCTGAGGTCAGGATTTTTAGAGCAGCCTGGCCAAGATGGTGAAACCCCGTCTCTACTAAAAGTATAAAACTTAGCTGGACGTGGTGGCACGTGCCTGTAGTCCCAGCTACTTGGGAGGCTGAGACAGGAGAATCACTTGAACCCGGGAGGCGGAGGTTGCAGTGAGCCAAGATCGCGCCACTGCCCTCCAGACTTCTAGGTGATAAGAGCAAGACTCCGTCTCAAAAAAAAAGATTTGAGTTGGCTGGGCAAGGTGGCTCACACCTGTCATCTCAGCACTTTCGGAGGCCAAGGCGGGAGGATCGCTTCAGCCCAGGAGTTCAAGACCAGCCTAGGCAATATGGGAAGACCTCATCTCTACCAAAAATCAGCCAGGCGTGGTGGGGCACACCTGTGTTCCCTGTTACTCAGGAGGCCAAGGTGGGAGGATCCCTTGAGCCGGGAGCTGGAGGCTTCGGTGAGCTGTGATTGTGCCACTGCACTCCAGCGTGGGCAACAGAGCAAGACCCTGTCTCTGAGAAAAATAATTGGGTTTATCATTGAGATGAATTCAACTGTGATTTAAATGAAAGCCTCTTTATTTGCTGTTGTTGAATCTGGCGGCCCCTGGGTGGGGTGGAGGCCTGCCTCCCTCACAGCTGCAGGCAGGGGCTGTGTCTGACCCAGCCCCCTCCTCGCCCCCCAGTACAAGCAGGTGCAAAGGCCTGTCTTCTGGCCTCAGGGCAGTGGGGGCTGAGTCTGGCTGACAAGCAGGTGCCCTTGTCTCCCGGCTGTGGGCTGGGGGCGGTGTCTGACCCACGGAGGGTGCCCGCGTCCCCTGGCTGTGGGCCGGGCGGTGTCTGACCCAGCCTCGCCTCCCCACAGTACAAGCAGGTGGAGCAGTACATGTCCTTCCACAAGCTGCCGGCCGACTTCCGCCAGAAGATCCACGATTACTACGAGCACCGCTACCAGGGCAAGATGTTTGACGAGGACAGCATCCTGGGCGAGCTCAACGGGCCCCTGCGGGAGGTGAGCCGGTTCCGGAGGGAGGCGCGGTGCCTCGGCTACGGCAGGAGGGACTTGAGCGAGGCCTGGGCGTGCACCCACCCTCCCCGCCCCAGGCACCCCTCCGTGAGCCTCTGCACCCCTGGGACCCCCATCTTCCCGCTGCCCTCTTAGCATACCTGCGGGCTGTGTGCCAGACAGGGCGGGGCAGACCCACAGCAGGGTGGGGAGGGAGGAGCCGACTGCTGAGCGCCAGGCCCTGGGGGCACTCGGGCTGGTGAGGAGCGGGTTTAATTCCCAGCTCTGCCCCTGTAGCCTGGGTGACCCTGGGCAGGTTCCCCGGGCCGTGAGAACACACACACCCACAGGCTGAGTGGCTCAGAGCAGCAGAGGCTCAGCCTCCCACGTCCTGGAGGCCGCAGGCCCCAAATCAAGGTGTGGGCCGGGCCGAGCTCCCCCGCAGCCCCTGGGAGGGTCCTTCCTGCCTCTCCCGGGTGCAGGGCCCCGGGTGCCCTCGGCTTGCAGACGCCTCACCTGCTCGCAGCCCTCCCCTGTGTGTCTCTATCTCTCCCTGTAAATTCGTCAGTGGCTGGATCAGGGTGCACCCGATTCTTCCTGACCTCTCCTTATAACTGGGTCACATCCACAAAGACCCTGTTTGCAGATGAGGTCCCAGTCACAGGACCGGGGGGTCAGCACGTCAGCCTGTCTTTCTGGGAGATGTCATTCCACCGTGACATGCATCGAGCAGTTACTGAGTGCCAACTGTGTCCCCTGCCATGTGCTTGGAGGTCCCACCCTCGGGGAGGGGGGCCTAGGGAGCAGGAGCCCCAGGGAGCAGGGCCTAGGGAGGGGGGCCCTCAGGAATCGGGGGCCTAGGGAAGGGGGTGCTGGGGGGCCCTCAGGGAGCGGGGGCCTAGAGATGGCGCCTCGGTCCCGGGAATGCTTCCTGGGGGCATTTACATGCACTGCCTCCCAGGGGCATACACTGCGGTTGGCTTTGCCGAAAATGTTTAATTGCATTTGATGACTACAATCGTCATTCATTTGTAGAGACGTAACTCACAGACCGCAAAGAGCATAAAATTCAGTGGCTTTTAGTGTTAACAGAGCGGTCACCGCAACGAGCTCCAGAACGTTCTCATCAGCCCAAAAGGAGACCTGGCCATTAGCCACCAGCCCCTCTCCCCTCCCAGCTCCTCTGTCCTCCCCGGCCCCTCTCCCTGCCCCCAGCCCCACGCGCCACCCGCAGCCCCACTCCTGTATTCCTGGGTCATCATTTAGGTGTTGAGAAGTCGAAAAGTCAAATCTTTAGAACCACGTATGGCTGGACGCGGTGGCTCACGCCTGTGATCCCAGCACTTTGGGAGGCCGAGGCGGGTGGATCACCTGAGGTCGAGAGTTCGAGACCAGCCTGACCAACGTGGTGAAACCCCATCTCTACTAAAAATACAAAATTAGCCGGGCGTGGTGGCGCGTGCCTGTGATCCCAGCTACTTGGGAGGCTGAGGCAGGAGAATCACTTCAACCTGGGAGGCGGAGGTTGTGGTGAGCCGAGATGGCGCCACTGCACTCCAGCCTGGGCGACAGAGCAGGACTCTGTCTCAAAAATAAAATAAATAATAACAATAATAAAATTAAAATCTTAGCCCAATGGCCTTTTTTTTTTTTGGGACAGAGTCTCACTGTGTCGCCCAGGCTGGGGTGCAGCGGTGCCATCTCGGCTCACCGCAACCTCTGCCTCCAGCTTCAAGCCATTAAGTCTCAGCCTGCCCAGCCCAGTAGCTGGGATTACGCGCGTGCACCACCGCCCCCGGCTAATTTTGTATTTTTAGCAGAAACAGGTTTTCACCATGTTAGCCAGGCTGGTCTGGAACTCCTGACCTCAAGTGATCCACCCGCCTCGGCCTCCCAAACTGCTGGGGTGACAGGCCACCGCACCTGGCCGGCCGTTTGCCTTTTAACTTACGATCATATTTTCCGGGCAAGTTTTTGATGCCGTGTCCGGCGGGTGTTTCATGTATGTTTTCTGTACACAGTGGGTGCTGAATAAGTTCTTGATGTGTACAGGAGTTGTCCCATGTGTGCCTACTATACAGAATAGGTATGTGGGGTTCAATACCTTCTTTCTTTTTTTTTTTTGAGGCGAAGTTTTGCTCTTGTTGCCCAGGCTGGAGTGCAGTGGTGCCATCTCGGCTCACCGCAACCTCCGCCTGCTGGGTTCAAGCGATTCCTGCCTCAGCCTCCTGAGTAGTTGGGACTACAGGCTCGTGCCACCGCGCCCAGCTAATTTTTTTTATTTTTGGTAGAGACGGGGTCTCACCATGTTGGCCAGGCTGGTCTCAAACTCCTGACCTCAGGTGATCCACCCGCCTCGGCCTCCCAAAGTGCTGGGATGACAGGCGTGAGCCACCGCGCCCAGCCAGGTTTCATTTTTTACTTTTAGATCCTTGCGGATCCTCTGGAACTAGTGGTACAGGGTGTGAGGCAGTGTTCATGTCTGTCTGCTGTAGGGCTGAACACCCCTCTTCACCCTGTGACTCGGGGCAGGGGGGTCAGTTTCGCTTTATACTAAAATTCCAGGCTGGGCACAGTGGCTCCTGCCAGTCATCCTAGCACTTTGGGAGGCTGAGTGGGAGGATCCTTTGAGCCCAGTAGGTCAAGATTGCAGTGAGCTGTGATTACGCCACTGCATTTCAGCCTGGGCAACAGAGCAAGACCCTGTCTCAAAAACAAAAAAAAATTAAATTAAAAAAATTCCCTATCAGGCCAGGTGCGGTGGCTCACACCTGTAATCCCAGCACTTTGGGAGGCTGAGGTGGGTAGATCACCTGAGGTCAGGAGTCTCAGACCAGCTTGGCTAACATGGTGAAACCCTGTCTCTACTAAAAATATAAAAAATTAGCTGGGTATAGTGGTGGGCACCTGTCATCCCAGCTGCTCAGGAGGTGGAGACAGGAGCATTGCTTGAACTCGGGAGGCGGAGGTTGCAGTGACGGAGCTCACACCACTGCACTCCAGCCTGGCGACAGAGTGAGACTCTGTCTCCAAAAAAAAAAAATTCCTGTTTGTGTCTTCCTACGCTTTAAAAAAAAAAAAAAAAACTTTTCTTTTGATTCACAGAGTTCATGTAAGATTGGTTACCTAGGCATATTACGTGATGCTGAGGTGTGTGGGGATGAATAATCCTGTCACTCATGCACTGGGCATGGCACTCAACAGCTGGGTACGGTTTTTTGGTTTTTTGGTTTTTGTTTTTTTTCCTTTTGAGACGGAGTCTTGCCCTGTTGCCCAGGCTGGAGTGCAATCAATGGCGGGATCTCGGCTCACTGCAACCTCCACCTCCCGGGTTCAGATGATTCTCCTGCCTCAGCCTCCCCAGTACCTGGGATTACAGACGCATGACACCACACCCAGATAACACACACACACACACACACACATATCTTTCTAATAAAGACGGGGTTTCAGCATGTTGGCCAGGCTGGTCTCGAACTCCTGACCTCAGGTGATCCACCACCTCGGCTTCCCAAAGTGCTGGGATCACAGGCCTAAGCCACGGTGCGCCATCGTGCCCGGACTGTTTCGAGACTTTTATCACAGGCATGAGCTACCGTGCCCGGCCTAATTTTTGTATTTTTAGTAGAGACAGGGTGTTGCCATGTTGCCCAGGCTGGTCTCGAACTCCTGGGCTCAGGTGTCCACCCAGCTTGGCCTCCCAGTGTGTTGAGATGACAGGCATGAGCCCCAATGCTCAGCTGAACTGATGGCATTTTTACCAGGCTGATGTTTGATGTGACCATGAATGGGGGAGAGGGCGTTTTGATAGGGAGGGGTGATTCTGTCTAAGAACATGGGAACATGGGCGGGGCGGGGTGGCTCACGCTTGTCATCCCGGCACTTTGGGAGGCCAAGGTGGGCGGATGACGTCAGGTCACGAGTTCAAGACCAGCCTGGCCAACATGGTGAAACCCTGTCTGTACTAAAAATCAGCCGGGCGTGATGGTGGCACCTATAATCCCAGCCACTTGGGAGGCTGAGGCAGGAGAGAAATGCATGAACCTGGGAGGTGGTTCCCTGAGAGTCTCAGGGAAAAAAAAAGTGAATAAGACATGGAACACGGAAGCCTCCCTGTGGGCTTCCTGGGAGTGGTTTTGAGTACCTCTCCTGTAGATTCGGACATGACTTGGCAAATTCTCGTTGGGCCATTTCTCTGAGCTCTTCCTACGGCTGTAGACGGGGTCTGGCTGCGGACTGGGAGCCTGTCATCCATCATCTCTTCTGAGGGGTTTTGGTTTGTATACATGGGGTGTCATTTTCTTTTTATTGAAAAGTATTGGGGCCGGGTGCGGTGGCTCACGCCTGTCATCCCAGCACTTTGGGAGGCCGAGGTGAGTGGATCACGAGATCAGGAATTCGAGACGAGCCTGGCCGATATGGTGAAACCCCGTCTCTACTAAAAAAAATCCGCCGGGCGTGGTGGCACGCGCCTGTCATCCCAGCTACTCGGGAGGCTGAGGCAGGAGAATCGCTTGAACCCGGGAGGTGGAGGTTGCATTGACCCAAGATCGCATGACTGCGCTCCAGCCTGGGCGACAGAGCGAGACTCCTCCATCTCAAAAAAAAGAAAAGAAAATTCCGAAAGGTGTGCGTGTCCTAAGGGCGCAGCTCGATAGCTAGTTCCTAGAGTGAGCCTGGTATACCCACCGCACAGAGCTGAGGTGCAACATTGCCATCGCCTTGCTGAGGGAACTCACTCTTCCACCTCCATTCATTCATCTTATTATGGTCCTTGGTTTTCGTGTTGATTTTTTAAAAATCACCTGCTCCTTTGACCAAGGTCCGTTGTTACGTTGTAGTTTTCCATTTTCTTTTTCTTTCTTTTTTTTTTGTGATGGAGTCTTGCTCTGTTGCCCAGGCTGGAGTGTAGTGGCGCCATCTTGGCTCACTGCAACCTCCGCCTACCGGGTTCAAGACACTCTCGTGCCTCAGCCTCTGGAGTAGCTGGGATTCCAGGCGCCCTCCTCCGCTTTTAGGCTGTGGGGATGGAGCTGCCGTGAGCTCAGTGTGTGGATTGCTTCAAGATCCTGCTCCTTCTTTTGGGCATATGCCCAGAAGTGGACTCACTGGGTCTAACCTTAATGCTGTGGGGTTTTTATTTTTCTTTTTTTTTTTGGGGGGGAGACAGAGTCTTGCTCTGTCGCCCAGGCTGGAGTGCGACGGCATGATCTCGGCTCACCACAAACTCTGCCTCCCGGGTTCAAGCGATTCTCCTGCCTCAGCCTCTCAAGTAGCTGGGATGATAGGTGGGGGCCACCACGCCTGGCTAATTTTTTGTATCTTTAGTAGGGACGGTGTTTCTCCATGTTGGTCAGGCTGTTTTCAAACTCCTGACCTCAGGCGATCCACCCGCCTTGGCCCCTGAAAGTTGTGGGATTACAGGCGTGAGCCACCGAGCTTGGTGTTTTTTTCCCCCCAGGTTCTAGCTCTGTGGACCAGGCTGGAGCGCAGTGGTGTGGGGACCGGGGTTCACTGCAACCTCAGCTTCCTGGGCTCAAGTCATCCTGCTGCCCCAGCCTCCTCCTGAGTAGCTGAGACTACAGGCACCCACCACCATGCCTGGCTTTTCTTTTTGTATGGGGGCAGGGGTCTCACTATGTTGCCCAGGCTGCTCTAGAGCTCCTGGGGTCAATCCTCCTGCCTCAGCCTCCCAAAATGCTGGGATTACAGGCATGAGCGCCACCCCCTGCTGCGCCCTTTGCAGTTGCCCCTCCACGTCCCGTTCTGTTGGCTGATGTCGCCAACGCGGTGTCAGATAAGGAAGGAGAAGCAAGCGTGTTTTCTTTCTCTGGTTCCTGGCGGCAGCAGCTCTGTTCGCTGCGGGCCGAGCCCGTGTCACAGACAAGGAAAGTGGGGCCCAAGAGGTGAGACCCCAAAGGCAGGTGAGGGGGACTCGGAGGTCTGCCCCGACCCAGCCCCACCTCCCCCCCCCCGCCCACAGGAGATTGTCAACTTCAACTGCCGGAAGCTGGTGGCCTCCATGCCCCTGTTCGCCAACGCCGACCCCAACTTCGTCACCGCCATGCTGACCAAACTCAAGTTCGAGGTCTTCCAGCCAGGTGACTACATCATCCGCGAGGGCACCATCGGCAAGAAGATGTACTTCATCCAGCACGGCGTGGTCAGCGTGCTCACCAAGGGCAACAAGGAGATGAAGCTCTCCGACGGCTCCTACTTCGGGGGTGAGTGTGAGGGGCGGAAGGGGGTGCGTGCCCCCCGCGGAGCGCGGAGCCCGGGGGCTGCAGGGGGGGCCGGGGCGAGCACCAGGGAGACCAGGGTGGAAGGGCCTGCGGTGGCAGAAGTGCAGAGGCCGGGCCGTGTGCCTGGGCAGGGCGGGGGTCCAGCCGCTGAGGACCCCCTGCCCGCCACGTGCAGAGATCTGCCTGCTCACGCGGGGCCGGCGCACGGCAAGCGTGCGGGCCGACACCTACTGCCGCCTCTATTCGCTGAGCGTGGACAACTTCAACGAGGTGCTGGAGGAGTACCCCATGATGCGGCGCGCCTTCGAGACGGTGGCCATCGACCGCCTGGACCGCATCGGTGAGCAGGACCGGAGCGCGAGGGGGCGTGGCCGGGGCTTCAGGGGCGTGGCCGGGGCATCAGGGGCGGTGCCGAAGCATCAGGGGCGTGGCCGGGGCATCAGGGGCGTGGCCGGGGCTTCAGGGGCGGTGCCGAAGCATCAGGGGCGTGACCGGGGCTTCAGGGGCGGGGCCGAGGCACCAGGGGCGTGGCTGGGGTCAGGACGGGTGTGGCCAATGCTTGAGGGGTGTGGCCGGGGCGTGGTCAATGCTTGAGGGGCGTGGCTGAGGCTGGGAGAGGCTGTCGCTGGCCACTCCTGGGTTTCCTTTCGGTTTACAGGCTGATTTTCTGATCTATGGTCCTGCCTCGGGATGCAGTAGGACGGGGGTGAGGCTAGATAGAATGTGTTTCCTAAGGAAGGGGATGACGCCAGATAGAGTATTTCCTAAGGAAGGGGATGCACGGGGTGTTCGCATTTGTGCCTAAGGCTCATTTGGCAAATGTCTGCTGAGCACCTGCTGTGTGCTGGGGGTGCAGGGGGCAGACCGGAAGGCCGACTCCGACTCCCAGGGAGGCTTATGGACTGCTGGTCAAATCACACACAATGGGCTGTGTGCCAGCAGGGGAGGGGGGGGTCCAGTGAGGCTTCCCGGAGTTGGGAATGCAGTGGAGGCCAGGGTGAGTAGGTGATGCCATGCGGACAAAGAATGAGGGAAGGTGTGGTCCCAGAGTGGACATAGCAGATCCCAAGGCCCTGGAGTGGGGAGGAGGCCTAGAGTCCAGAACCAGGGAAGCCTGGAGGAGGAATTTGGGGAGGCAGGTGGGGCCAGACACACAGGGGCCAGTGGGTGGTGAGGAGAGTTTAGGCCTAATTAGGAGCATCAGGGGTAGGGTTCTAGGTGGGTGGAGGACCTGGTGGTCTGGGGGTGGGGTGGGGGTGGCAGCAGTCTCCAGGGCAGGGAAGGGCAGGGCCCTGATGACTGGATGTAGGCGGCAGGGAGATGGTGGCTTGTGCTGCTGTTAGTGGGAACGGACGTGGAGACCATGGCTGAAAGGCAGGTGCGATGGAGAGGCATCGGGGAGCGCCCCAGTGCACAGTGAGAGGCACTCCGCAAGTCGCTCTATGCAGTGGGCATGCAACACAGTTGTGAGTATCGGGTGTGTAGGTTATACCTGGTGTATACAGCAGGCGCTCAGCACTTGCTGTGTACGGACAGGTGTTGTAGGTATGCCTGTTGCACACTGGAGGCACTAATTACATCATCGGTGTATACAGATGGTAGGCTTGCGTCCCTGGTGTATAGCGATACCTGCCACGCACACAGCAGGCATTAAATACCTGCTTTCTGTATGCAGGTGCTCCATGCATGCTGGCTGTGCATAGCAGGTGCTCAGCCTGTATACAGCAGGTACTCAGTATCCACACTGCAGGCAGATGTGACATGTGTGCTTATTGTATACGGTAGGTGCTAAATGTGTGCTTGCTCTACGCTGCAAGCGCTCCACGCATCCCCGTTGTATAGAGCCGGCGCTAGATGCCTGGTTGCTGTATGCAGCAGGCGCTCCCTGTGCACGTGCTGACACCCCCTCTCCCGCAGGCAAGAAGAACTCCATCCTCCTGCACAAGGTGCAGCATGACCTCAACTCGGGCGTGTTCAACAACCAGGAGAACGCCATCATCCAGGAGATCGTCAAGTACGACCGCGAGATGGTGCAGCAGGCCGAGCTGGGCCAGCGCGTGGGCCTCTTCCCGCCGCCGCCTCCGCCGCAGGTCACCTCCGCCATCGCCACGTTGCAGCAGGCCGTGGCCATGAGCTTCTGCCCGCAGGTGGCTCGGCCGCTCGTGGGGCCGCTAGCGCTCGGCTCTCCGCGCCTGGTGCGCCGTCCGCCCCCGGGGCCTGCGCCTGCCGCCGCCTCGCCGGGGCCCCCGCCCGCCGCCAGCCCCCCAGGCGCGCCCGCCAGCCCCCGGGCACCGCGGACCTCGCCCTACGGCGGCTCACCCGCCGCCCCCCTCGCCGGGCCCGCCCTGCCTGCGCGCCGTCTGAGCCGCGCGTCGCGCCCACTGTCCGCCTCGCAGCCCTCGCTGCCCCACGGCGCGCCCGGCCCTGCGGCCTCTGCGCGCCCGGCCAGCAGCTCCACGCCGCGCCTGGGGCCCACGCCCACCGCCAGGGCCGCCGCGCCCAGCCTCGACCGCAGGGACTCCTCAGCCTCGCCCGGCGCTGCCGGTGGCCTGGACCCCCAGGACTCCGCGCGCTCGCGCCTCTCGTCCAACTTGTGACCCTTGCCCACCGCCCCGCGTGCCCAGGCGGGCCGGGGGCGGGGCCGTCATCCAGACCAAAGCCATGCCATTGCGCTGCCCCGGCCGCCAGCCTGCCCAGAAGCCATAGACAGACGTAGGTAGCCGTAGTCGGACGGACGGGCCGGTGGGTCAGCCCCCTCTGCGCCCCCGGCCGTCCCCCCTCATCGCCCTGCGCCCACCCCCATAGCCCCTGCCCCCGGCGGCGGCCTCGCGTGCGAGGGGGCTCCCTTCACCTCGGTGCCTCAGTTCCCCCAGCTGTAAAACGGACGGGGCAGCCCAGTGGCCGAGAGGAGCCGGCTGTGGAGCCCCGCCCCCCACCCCGCCACGGTGGCCCGCTGTCCGATGAGGAGTGTGTGTGTGTTTTCTAAGTGCAATACTTGGCCCGCTGGCTTCCCGCTGCCCCCATCGCGCTCACGCAATAACCGGCCCAGCCCCGTCACCTGGCGTCCCGCGGTGACCTCCGGGAGCAGCAGCCCGGCTCCCTCCAGCACCGGCACGAGGGGCGGGCCGTGCTGGCTGCGCAGGGCGCGGGGGCGAGGCTGGGGTCCCGCCGCCGTGATGAATGTACTGACGAGCCGAGGCAGCAGTGCCCTCCCATGCCCCATTAACCCCACACCCCCATTCCGCGCAATAAACGACAGCATTGGCGCCCAGCCTGCCCGCGTCCCATTGCTTGGGTGCTCACCCCGCCTGAAGGTAGCAGCGCCGGTGGGTGGCTAAACAGCTTTATTTTATTGACACAACGGCACCACGAGATGTCAGCTGAAGAAGAAGGTGGAACGCTTGACCCGTTCCAGGTCGAAGGACCCTGTGGAGGAAGCAGAGGGGAGGCATGGGCTGCGGGCGGGGGGTCGGCCCCGCAGTGCGCACCCCCCGTGCCAGGCTGCCCTCCGGCATACCTGGCTTGGGCACCGCCAGCAGCGTGTCCCTCAGCTTGCTGTCCTCCAGATGCTGCGAGAGCTTCTCGGGCCTGGGTCAGGAAGCATGGCAGGGTGAGGCCGAGGGCAGCGGGCAGGGGTTCTGGGTGCTAGGTCGGGGGGCACCTCACCTGGAGCTGCGGCAGAACCGGCTGACCAGGAAGCTGGACAGGTCCTGCAGGATGGGCTGGCTGTGCAGGCGGACGAACTGCTCCCGGCACACCTGGGGGGGGGGGGCGGGGTCAGCGGCTCCCAGGGATGATCAGGCAGGGTATGGGCCCCACCCATGGGTGCACAGAGGCGTGGATGGGGGGGTACCTCGTTCATGATGGGGACATCAGCCGCATGGGTCCAGAAGCAGTCGTGTACAGAGACGAAGGTCAGGCCCTCCCTGAGGCAGCAGAGGAGCTCCTGAGGGGAGGCGACCAGCTTCCTGGCCCTGTACCCCCACCTTCCTATGCTCAGCCCCCTCCACTTGAGGTCCAGGAAGCCCACCCTCCTCCAAGCCCCCAGGCCTCGCCCCACACAGGCCGTGGAAAGGTTCTCAGAAGCCTCTCTGCCCCACACCCGACACCATCCAGGCCGCTACCACCCTCCGCTTCCAGGGCTGCTGTCTTCCCCCCTCCTGCCGGGGCCACCGCCCCCACCTGACAGATGCTCCCAGCCCCTGTGGCTGGTGGATTCTGCTGGAACCACCTCCACATGCCACAGATCAGACCACACACTGCAGTGCCCACCTAGAGACACCCAACAGGAAGGGGCAGAGCCACGCTCCCCTCACCCCATCAGGCCACAGGAACCCCGGTGGAGGGAAGCTTACAGGGCCTTCACGTTTGGGGTGCCCCCGTGTCCCTGGCACACTGCACAGCCTCAGTGCCTCTGTGCAGGCCTCACAGACACAGCAGATCCATTCCCCCCGAGTCCCTGCCCTCCAGCCCTGTCCCCTACTGGACCTGGCCTTGCCAGCTGCGCCCTGGCAGCCAGAACAGGCTACCCCTCGCAGCCGCAGCCACGCCCACGCCTCCCAGCCACGCCCACCTGTAGCAGTGCAGGGCGGTCAGCATCATGTGCGTGGAGTCCAGCGAGTGAATGAAGTTGGGGGGAAACCCGTTCCTCTGCTTCAGCTTGTTGGGCTTCCTGGGCATAGAATGGGGGTCAGAATGCACCCCAAGCCTAGGGACCCCCTAACTCACTGCTGTCTCCACTGTGGGTTCCCCCCAACTCCCCAGCCCAGGCCACCCCCCGCATTCACTGGCCACTGTGGGTACCGCGGTCTCCACAGCCTGGCCCCCCCAAACACTGACCCGTCTCCACTGCAGGTGCCCCCCAAGCTCCCCAGCCCAGGCCCCCAACTCACAGGCTGCTGTCTGCGTTGACAGAGTAGGAGACGCTCTGAATCCCACTTCTGCCCTGCTAAAGTGGAAGGAGGGGGCCTGTGAGTCTCGTCCCAGGCCCAGCACAGCGGGGGGATGGCGTGGGGCGCTCACCTTGACCTTTACTTCCTTGTGGTAAGGCTGGATGATGGGAATGCCCAGGGGTGTGACCCACTCTACCGCCGAGCCCATGTGGGAGATGAGGCGGGCGCTCTCGGTCAGCCAGTGCTGCGGGACACAGGCCGTCTCAGGGCGGGGAGCTCAGGCCGGGGCTACCCCGTCAGGGAGCCCTGGTCAAGCAGGGACAGGAGGACAGGACGCACCTGGATGGCCCGGGAGCCCGAGAACATCTCCTGCAGGCTCCGGAAGACCTGGCGGACGAGGTAGTGGGAGGCCTCCCACAGGAAGTCCTGCAGAGGGTGGTCGGCAGGAGGGGGTGCCTCAGGGGCGGCCCATACACGCCCTCCTCTCCCACGTCACAGAGACACTGAGGACCAGGGCCCAGGGGTTGGGGCCTGACACTCAGGCGGTCGGCGAGAGACTCCCCAGCCCTAGCAGGCAGCCGGGTCTGGGGCAAAACCATCTGATTTTCAAGTCGCAGTGAAACCGTCAGATTTTTAAACGGCGATGACATCAACACAGGTCCCAGTGCCGCGGCCTGGCGCACCTGGGGAAAGTCACTCAGCTCCCGGAGGCGCTTCTCAATCTGCAGGCGCCCGCCAAAGCGGGTAACCCCGTACACCACGGTCATCACCGTCTGCTTCACCACCTTGCGGGTCACAAAGCCCTCCAACACCTCTGCCACCCGCAAGCCGCGCCGGGCGTCCTCTCTGCGGAACACCTCCACCTGCATTTTGGCGGGGACGGGGGCGGGTCAGCCGTGGAGCCCCTGGGGCAACATCTGCCTGGGAACCCCCCAGCCCCACCCCATCCTCAGGACAGGCCAAGGCAGCGGCGTGTAGGCAGACTCCGGGCCCACACCCCCGCTACACCAAGATGCCCGTGGCGGCAGGTAGGAGTGCACGCCCCACCTGCGCGGCCACATCACTGTACACGTCCTGCGGCACGTCTGAGGGCTCCAGGTTCACAGAGGCGGCGCCCACACTGTCCCGGCCCAGGGCGGCGTAATGCTGCAGGCCATTGCAAGATCCGTCCTGGTGGGCGGGGCGCAAACGGGAGACTCAGGCTCGGGGACATATGGGGGCCCCAACCAAGCCCCCAGGTGAAGCCGGTACTAGGGGCCTGCACGCTCCTGGGAGAGGTGGGTCGGCGGGCCCCGCGAGAGCCTCCCCGATGACAGCACAGGTTAGCTGAATCTCATCCCCTCAAGTCGAGCCCCAGGCCCGGTGCACACGACCCCTCCGGCTCACCTGATGGACTGGGAGGTGGGAGACATAGGCGGCAGGGTCGGAGGCGCGCACAGCCTTCGCAATCTCCATACAACAGGCCAGCGTCTGCCAGGGTTCCTCCGAGTCCATCCACCACTTCCGGCCCTGTGGGGACAGGGGCGGGGGGACAGTGAGGTCCGGGTGGCGTCCCCAAGCCCGCTGGGGGGCTGTGGTATGGGGACATAGGAACACGGGGGGAGGGGGGCAGGGAGACGCACACGTGAGAAGGGGGACACGAGACCCATGTGGGCAAGAGATGGAGGGGGTGGCGAGACGAGTCCCCACAGCCACGGACGGAGCGTGCGGGCTGCGGATGGTCGGGGCTGTGGCAGGTGTGCCCAGAGGCGCCTGGGGAGGAGGGCAGGGGACACGGGACAAGGCTGAGTGTGTGGTGGGTGCCCGGGTCCCGCCCCTACCGTCATGGGGTTGTCCGCCGAGTCTAGGATGTCGTCCATCACCTCCTCCGCGAAGGCCTGGCGCGCCTGCAGCGGCTCGCGCTTCTTGAGCCCCGTGAGGTTGACCACGTGGATCTTGAGCCAGTCTAGGCCATGCGGGCCGAGTGGGCGGCCCTGGGCGAATTCTAGCAGGGCCCGCGCCACGTCGTTACCCAGGTGGTTGAAGTGCGGCGGGCAGGGGTAGGTGCGGCCGCGGAAGTCCATGTTGTGTGGCAGCCAGAAGATGCAGTCCCGCAGGTGCTGCGCCAGCGAGAGGCGGTACAGTGCATCCGCCCGCAGGCTGTGCATCTCGTGGGCCTCCTTCAGGCTGCGCGCCAGCTCTCGGCGCAGCTCAGCCTTATCCACCAACCCGGTGCTGGGCGGCAGGGGGGCCTCGTGCAGTGCGGCCACCTGGGACGGCGGGGCCGGCACGCCGAGCTTGGGGCAGCCCTTGTCCTGGAAGAGCTCCAGCACCAGGTCCAGCACGCGCCCGTTCACACGCCACGCACAGTTGCCCAGCTGGGTGAGCGTGTCCAGGGCGCCGTGCAGCGCGGCGGGCGGGCACTTTTCCAGCAGCCGCTGGTGATGCATGGTGCCATCCACTGCACGCATCAGCTTGGTGGGGCTGAGCAGGAAGGCACCGGTGTGCGGCGAGGTCCAGGGCAGCGGCGGGCACAGCATGGGCACATCCACCGCCTCGAAGATCAGTGTGGGCTCCGCGGCCGTCGCCAGCAGCTGCACGTAGGCCGGGTGCGGCTTCACGAAGCCGATCTGGGGTGGGACAGGTGCACAGGTCAGGGCCCCCGTGCTGGAGCCCTGCTGCCACCGCCCCTCAAACTTGGGTGACAGAGGCTGGCTCTCCAACCAACAGGAAACCAGTGCGGCTTCCCACAGCAGAACCACCTCTAGAAATGGGGGGACAGCTGTGCAGACCCCCAATGTGTCTCAAGTCCCGGGAGGTGCCGACGGCCGCGCTGAGATGCAGACACCGCTCAGAGGAGCCAACCCCTCAACTCAGGAGGGCACTGCTGCCTGGCACCGGCAGCCCGGAGAGCACCCGCACCTGGTAGACATTGCGGAAGGAGTACACGTGGTAGAGCACGGGGACGAGCCGGGACGCGTCTCGCGGCTTGGACAGGTTGGACGGCATCTGTGTGGCCTGCACCAGTATCTCCGCCAGCAGCTTACCCAGCTCCACCTGCACCGGCAGGGGCCAGGGCTGCTCCTGCGGGGGCTCCGACACCCCAAGCGCCTCCCAGTACTGCCGCGGCAGGTAGGGCTCGGGCACCTGTGGGGCAGGGCGGTCGGACGAGCTGGGCACTGGGGCCTCCCAGCCAGACGCCCTGCCGCCCGTGCCTGCCCCCCCGCCCCGTGGGGCACTGTCAGCCCCAGCACAGAGAGGAAGACGCTGAGGCTTGGGGACGCCCCCAGGAGGAGGAGGGGTGGGCCTCACCTCGGTGTCAGAGGCCAGCAGGTGCAGGTACTGCCTGTAGTGCTGCTTCAGCGCCTCCACCTGGCCGCTCAACTGCTGCCTCTGGACCTCATGCCGGCCGAAAGTGCGTGCACCCAGATCGCGGGCCAGGCCCATGAAGGACTCACCCTGGGTGGGCAGTGCCTGCAGGGCCTGCGGGAGGAGACTGTGAGTGCCTGCCTGCCTGCCCTACCCAGGGCCCGGCTGCGCGGAGGAAGACGCACCTGCAGGAGTATCTGCACCATCTCCTGCTCGTCCACCAGGCACAGAAAGGGGAACATCGAGGGCAAGCCCGCATGCGCCTCCCACTCCAGGCGTTCCTTGGTGTCCTGCAGGGCCTTGCACAGCGCCTTCTTCCACTGCAGCCGCAGGGCCTTCAGGGTCTCCCGCTGCGGGCGACGAACCGGCCCAGTTAACCCCGTGGCAGCTGACGGGACCCAGGCTCACAGGACGTGGGTCACCACGGCTCCCTGCAGAGGCCTCATGGCCCTCAAGGTCGGTGGAAGGTCCCTGCTGCATGTTCCAGGCAGTTCCTCCCCTGGCCTGGCCTCTGCTGGCTTCCGGGCGCCTGAGGCCGCCGAGAGCCGAAGCCGCGGACTACGAGCAGCGGCAACACGGCCAAGACCCAACCTCGGGACCCCACAAGCTGTCCCTGAGCAGTGACCAGGCTGACACCCCAAGCCTTGCACGCCCAGCCCAGGGGACGAGCAACGCAGAGCTTAGCCCCTGGGGCAGAGACACGCGCGGGCCCCGGCTCCGTCCCTACCGCGCGCTTGACTTCCTTGCTTTCTTCCACGGGCTTCTCCACGGACTTCACGCACACGGTGCTGGCCAGCTCCACGTCGAGCTGCTGCTTGAAGAGGTCCCACAGGGTCTCCAGGGCCAGGTGCAGCTTCGGGTAGGACACGGGACCATCCTGCAGGGACGGGGCAGTAAGGCCTGGGACCTGGCCTGAGGGAGACCTGCCGTCTGGGGACCCTGAGGCGGCACGCGTGCACTTATTCTGCATCTCCTGCAAATGGCTTACTGCCATCGCTGATGCTGGGGAACGCGGGCTATCAGGGGCAGTGGGCACCGTGCCAGTGGCGCAAACAGAAGGCGGCAGTCGGCCCCTCAGGAAGGGACATTGGGCACCATGGGGGCGCAGTGCTGGGAGCCGGCAGAGCCTGGGGAGACGGTTCACTGCGCCCCCAGATGATGGCCATTTTCTCCTCAAACTGGGAACTGTGTGACCCAACCAGAAATAGATGAATCAAAAATAGCAACTAAAGCCCGGCGCTTTCAGAATCAAAGGCACACGTCCACAAGAAAAACCTCGTACACAAACGTTCACAGCCGCATGACTCATAGTAGCCAAGAAGTAGAAACGGCCCAAGCAACCATCCCCGGACACAGCGAGGCCATCCGCGCACAGGAGCATGACTCAGCCCTCACCCAGGCCGCCTGGCGGATGCACTGAGGACGCCAGACTCCGGGGGAGGCCAAACACAAAAGGCCACGCGGTGTGTGGTCTCCTGTCTATGAAATGCCCAGGGCAGGCCAATCCAGAGACGGGGAGAGGACGTGTGGGGGCTGGGGAGGGGGGATGGGGAGTGACGGCCGATGGGGACGAGGCTTCCTTTTGGGATGACCTAACGTTCTGGCACTAGACAACTGTGAATATGCTGAAATCGCTGAATTACACCTTGAAGAGGGTGAGTTTTATGGCAGGTGAATTGCACCTCCGTAGAAGACAAGCCCGATGCCTGCTCCCACGGCCCCACTCAAACGCGCTGCTCTCGCCTGCCACCTCGCCCCTCCTCCAGGACCCCGACCACCTCGTGCCCCTGATGCCCACACCCTCAGGGCCAAGACCTTCCCAGCTCTGGCTCCTTCACTCTTCTCGGAGAAGGACAAGAGGAATCCAGGGCCCCGCCCAGGTGAGCCCCGAGTACCCCCGCAGGGCAGCTGTGGGATTGAAGTCCCTGCGTCTGCTGGGCCCTGCCGCGGCTCACCTTGGCATACACTTCCCTGAGCAGCTTCAAGGTGCTGACCGGGGATGGCGGCCGCTCTGGGAGTCTGAAGGTGGGCTCGGCCTTAATTACGGCCCTCAAGACAGCAGCCCGCTCCTCCTCGCACAGGGGCACGGCGGTGAAGACCTCCTGCAGCTTCAGCCCCTCCTGGCTCATCTGTTCCAGACACCTGCGGGGAAGCAGAGACCTGCTGGAGGGACAGGGCAGTCCCATGCAAGGCTTCCACGGAGCCTCGGGGCACCTCGAGACCACCTGCTGCTGATCCTGCAGGCCTCTGGGAGGCTGTGAGGTCCTCCGGGGATCCCCAGCCCCCAGCACAGGCACCGTCCCGGAACTTGAGTCCTGGCAGGAACGTGGAAGTGGGTGGGCCTACCTTTTGATGGTCCCAGCGTCCTGGTCCTGCCGTCCCATGCACTGGAGGGCGGCCGCATAGGAGACCAGGTCCGGGCTGAAGCCGGCATCCTTCACCATGATGAACACATACAGCAGCTCCCTGAAGGCGCCCTGGGGACCAAGCCAGGTGAGGGTCTGGGGGAACGGCCCAAACTCCACATCGCCCCTGCTCCCTGGAGACCCTTCCCTGTAGCCACCAGCTCAGGAGGGGCCAGCTGGGCTGACGGAGAGGCGTCCCAAGGTTCTCACGCAAAGGCTCCACTGCAGAGGCCGTGGAGGCCGCATGGACAGCCGGGGGGGGGGGGCTGTGGGAGGCTTGTCAGTATTTTTAAATTTCCTTCTTTCCTTCTTTGAGAATGTGCCCGTTCTAAAACGGGCCGCTTTTGCGGACAGCCTACCCACAGCGCTGCCGACCATGCTGCTCTCTTCAAAGGACTGACTTGGCTTTGTCCTCTGGGGCTTCCGCCTTCTTTCAGTCACTTCTGTTTTAATTTTTGTAACTTCCTTTTTCACCTGCTGGCTTTAGGGTTCATGAGACCTTTTCTAGCTTCCTCAGGTGAAAGGCGATAATCTGGTCTGAGATGTTTCACTTTTTTTCTTTTTCAAGATGGAGTCTCGCTCTGTTGCCCAGGCTGGATGCAGTAGTGCAAATCTCATCTCACTGCAACCTCTGCCTCCTGGGTTCCAGCGACTCTCCTGTCTCAGCCTCCCGATTAGAGAGTAGCTGGGATTACAGACGCCCATCACCATGCCCAGCTAATTTTTGCATTCCTAGTAGAGACGGGGTTTCATCATGTTGGCCAGGCTGGTCTCGAACTCCTGACCTCATGATTCGCCCACTTCGGCCTCCCAAAGTGCTGAGATTACAGGCATGAGCCATTGTGCCCAGCCGCTCACTACAACTTCTGGCTCCCAGGTTCAAGCAACTCTCCTGCGTCAGCCACCGGAGGAGCTGGATTACCGGCGCCCGCCACCACGCCCAGCCAATTTTTTATTTTTAGTTGAGATGGGGTTTCACTGTGTTGGCCAGAATAGTCTAGGATCTCCTGACCTCGGGGAATCCGCCCACCTCAGCCTCCCAAAGTGCTGGGATTATAAGCGTGAGCCACCATGCCCAGACACCTCCAAGTGTTTTTAAATTTCATAGTTTACTTTTTTTTTTTAATTTTATTTAATTTTTTTTTTCTTGGTAGAGAGAGATGTCTTGCTCTGTCACCTAGGCTAGCCTCACACTCCTGGGCTCAAGTAATCGTCCTGCCCCAGCCTCCCAAAGTGCTGGCAGTACAGGCATGAGCCACCTTGCCCAGCCTTGTATTTTTTTTTTTATGATATGGAGTTGCACTCTTATTGCCCAGGCGGGGGATGCCATCTCGGCTCACCACAACCTCCACCTCCCGGGTTCGAGCGTTTCTCCTGCCTCAGCCTCCTACGCAGCTGAGATCACAGGCATGTGTCAACAGGCCCGGCTAATACTGTATTTTTAGTAGAGTTTCTCCATGTTGGTCAGGCTGGGCTTGAACTCCCGACCTCAGGTGATCTGCCCGCCTCGGCCTCCCAAAGTGCTGGGATGACAGGTGGGAACCACCGTGCCTGGCCCAGCCTTGTAGTCTTAAATTTCCCTTGCAATTTCTTTTTCTTTTTTTTTTTAAATCTAATTTTTTCCTCGTATTCATTTTCCCTGAGATCCCTGTTCTGGGCAATTTCTCCTCTGACCCAGTGGCTGCCTAGAAGTGGTTGTCTTCTACTCTGACTATTCCAAAGGGAAAAGAAATCCCCAACATCCTCCCACCTCATCGTCTTGTGGCCCCAGCTCAAGAAATGCTATGACATGAGGGGGCCACACACCAGAGACCTGAGTTTTAGGGCAGCTTTCCAAATGACTTTAGCTAGTGGCCTCACCTGGCCACACAGTCACTAAACTTAAATACTCAGTCCTTCCCTTTCGCCAGCTTCAAGTACTGAGGAGCCACACACAGCTATTGGCAGACGGGGAAAATTCCCAACATCACAGAAAGTTCTACTGGATGGTGCTCATTAGAGTATGTCGCTGGGAGCAGTGGCTCACGCCTGTAATCCCAGCACTCCGGGAGGTCAGGAGCTCGAGACCAGCGTGGCCAACATGGCAAAAGCCCGTCTCTACTAAAAATACAAAGATTAGCTGGGCGTGGTGGTGGGCACCTATAATCCCAGCTACTCAGGAGGCTGAGGCAGAGAGAACTGCTTGAACCTGGGAGGCGGAGGCTGCAGTGAGCCGAGATCGCGCCATGGCATCCTAGCCTGGGCCAGAGTGAGAATCCATCTCAACAACAACGACCACAAAGAGATAAAAGTAATCATGCCTTAGGCTGGCTAATATGGTGAAACCTCACCTTTACTGAGAAAAAAAAAAAATTATCTGGGCATGGTGGTGCACGCCTGTGATCCCAGCGACTCAGGAGGCTGAGCTTGCGGTGAGCTGAGATGGCACCACCGCACTCCAGCCCAGCAACAGAGCAAGCCTCCATCTCAAAAACACAAAACTAAGAAAAAGATCAAAGTGGAGCCTCTACAAGCCACGCCACACCAAGGACTGCGGCCACCCCCAAACACTGGCAGAGGCAGCAGGGACCCCCTGCTCGAGCCTCTGGAGAGACTTCACGTCTGCAGACACCGTGACTTCAGACTTCTGGGCTCTTGTGCTGAGAGAGAGTGCATTTCGGCCACATGAGCGGCCACGTTTGGGACACTGTTACAGCCCCCGGATGATCACGAAAGTGCCCAGTTACAGTGGCGGCTCTCTGCTGAGAGAATTAGGGGGCTTGTGACCTTGCAGTGAAAATACACGACCCTCATCCTCGGCATCCCGGAGCTTAGTACACGTGCAGCAACAGTGGACACGGCTGCGGCCACCTCGGCCTCGCGCTAAGGGCACTGCAGACGTAGCCGCCAGTGACCCAATCTGCTCCTCAGCACTGCTGCCTGCTGCGTTAATAAAAAAGCACGTCAAGTTCTCTACCACAAACTGGTCTTAATGTTATGAAAACATCCCAGGTTCACCCAAATATTAGACACCCCTTTACTGCCGCTTCTCGGGCTGAAGGATCAGGAGGTGGGAGAATGCTGGGAATGTTTTCTTCCTTGAAAGGGTCTGAAAACACCACCCTCCTAAACGACCAATGGGTGAGAGGAGAATCCTCGGCTGTGTGCGGCGGCTCACACCTGTCATCTCAGCACTCTGGGAGGCGGAGGAGTGCAGATCGCCCGAGGTGAGGAGTTCGAGACCAGCCTGGACAAGACAACGAAGCCCCATCTCTACTAAAAATACAAAAATGAAAATATAAAAATTAATCAGGTGTGGTCATTCCCGTGTTCCAGCTACCCGGGAGGCCGAGGAAGGAGAACGGCTTGAACTCGGGAGGTGGAGGTTGCAGTGAGCCGAGATCACAGCACTGCCCTCCAGCCTGGGTGACAGAGCGAGACTCCGTCTCAAAACAAACAAACAAAAAAATGCAAGGGAAATTAGAAAATGCTCAGATGAACCACAGAGAGCACACGGGGGGGATGCAGCTAAAGCTATGCTCAGGGAAAAGTGACTGTGGTGAACACCCACGTTCACAGAAGGTCTCAGCACAGCAGGCCCACCTTCCGCCTCAGGTCAACCCCTACAGAAAAGCCTCCTCCTGAGGACGGGTCTGCAGGCCGCTCCCAGGGTCTGAAAGGGCCCCTTGCCCAGGGGGGTTCATGCGGCCTGAGAAAGGCCGGAAGGAAATGCGTCAAGACAGGAGCAGAATTCTTCCATGCTTTCTGGGTCACTTTCAAAATGTACTTTTCGAGTCACACGTGATTTGTGCTTGAAAAGCCTAAAAGGGTTACTAAGACACAAAGCAAAGGACGTGAACCACGGGGCTAACAGAGAAGTCCGGTCTACGTGGGGGCGAGTCCCCGCCCCCGGCTCCCGCGCGCTCACCTGCCGCGCCCAGCCCAGCATAACGGTGTTGTACATGTCCAGCGTGAGCAGGCTCTGGTTCCTCCCCTGGCCGTGGTGGGTGACCAGCAGGTGGTGGGCGAGGGACTGGTGGCCGGTGAGCAGGCAGCACTTGAGGAAGGCCAGGATCTTCTGCTGCCTGGGGGCAAACCTGGTGTTCAGCCGCTGCCCCTGGTTCTTGTCCTGGCTCAGCTTCCGGGGGGCCTCCTGCAGCACCTGGGCCAGCCGCTCCTCCCAGGGGCTCTCGGGGACCTTGGGCGTGCAGCCCTGCAGGCAGGCGGTCAGCTGCTTGCTCAGGAGCCGGGGCTCCACATGCAGGCGCTTGGGCTCCGGCCGGAAGCTCGGGTTCTGGGCCCGCTTCTGCAGCTGCTTCTCCAAACGCTCCCTGCGCATCTGCTGAATCCGCTTATCCTCGTCCAGTCTCTTTGCCCAGCGGAGAAAGAGCCCTGGGGTGGTGCCCTCAGCCCCCGTCTGGACCTTTGTTGGGGGCTGGAAGCCGCCATCTCCGCTGCCGTGTTCTGGGAGCCGCGACACATCCACCCTGTTCACTGTCACCTCTGACACACTCTCAGCCTGCAGCTGTCGCACCCGCGCCTGGAGCACTGTGAGGGGCAGAGACAAGGATGTGAGGGACCTTCTCTCCACACCCCAAGCTGGGCCAGGAGGTACAGGCGGCTGACCTCACTGGATCCCAAGGTGTGGACTCCACGTATCTGCCGATGACAACGTCCTAAGGTCGCCCCACTCCTTTCCAGACACGCACCCCTTGCCCGCCCCTTGCCCACACTTCTCCAGACACACGCACCCCACCGCCCTGCCCACACCTCTCCACCCAAGCCTCATGAAACTCAGCAGCCCCAACAAGCTCCCAACAGAATCCACTGCACCGCGCCTCCGGGTCACCGGCCACTCCAACCACCCAGGCGCTCAGGCCTACAACCGCAGGGTCTCTGCCCTCTCCCTCCACCGCTCCTCAGGACATCCTCCAGGCTTGCCTCCAAAATCGATCCAGGTGGCCCCTCGGCCCCCCACCTCACCTGCTCCTGCCCGTCTCACTCACTCCAGCCCTGATGGTCCCACTGTCCAGCGCAGGCCTCTGCAGAGGCTCCCGGGACCCTCAACGGCCTGTTCCCCAGCTCAACAGTGGCCTGAAGCTGGCAGCCCGCCTGCTGCCTCGCCCTGCCTCAGAAAGGCTCCCAGCTGGTGGAGGCCACCCCGCACACACTCCTAGGCTCCCAAAGTCTACACTAGTGGATGCTGAGTTAGCAAAAGCTGAGCCACTGCTCCCAGCGGAACACAGGCTCCTGCTCATCCTGTCTCAGGTCACCTTTTTCCCAACCAATGAAAGCATAAGCATTTTATGTCTGTTTAAGAAAGACGTGTTGGAAATCTATTGCTGGCTGGGCACTGCAGCTCACGCCTGTCATCCAGCACTATGGGAGGCCGAGGCAGGAAGATCACCTAAGGTCAGGAGTTCGAGAACAGCTTGGCTAACATGGCAAAACCCCATGTCTACTAAAAATCCAAAACATTAGCCGGGCGTGGCTACTTGGGAGCAGAAACTGCTTGAACCCAGGAGGCAGAGGTCGCAGTGAGCCAAGATCGTACCACTGCACTCCAGCATGGGCGACAGAGCAAAACTCCATCTCCAAAAAAAAAAAAAAAAAAAAAGTGTTGAAATGGGCCAGGTGGAGGGCCGTGCACCTGTGGTCCCAGAGGCTGAGGTGAGACAATCACCCGAGTCTAGGAGTTCCTGGCTGCTGTGAGCCATGATCATGCTACCGTGCCACAGCCTGAGAGACAGAGCAGGACCCTGTCTCAAAAAAAAACAAAAAAAAAAAAAACAAAACTAAATATTTCTGAGCCGAGTGTGGTGATTCATGCCTGTAATCCCAGCGCTTTGGGAGGCCAACGTGGGCAGATCACCTGAGGTCAGGAGTTCAAGACCAGCCTGACCAGCATGGAGAAACCCCGTCTCTACTAAAAATACAAAAAATTAGCTGGGTGTGGTGGTGGGAACCTGTAATCCCAGCTACTCAGGAGGTGAGGCAGGAGAATCGTTTGAACTTGGGAGGCAGAGGCTGCAGTGAGCCGAGATCGTGCCACTGCACTCCAGCATGGGCAACAAGAGCGAAATGCTGTACCCCAAAAAACAGAAAAACTGCTGAAGTAAAATGAAAAGACAAGGGTGACATCCCCCCTCAGAGTGCTCCGAAACTCAGGAGACACTTTTAGGATTAACCAGTGAGAGCTTTTAAAGCTGGAATGTGTTGAGAAGAAAATGGGGTGGCATGGGGGGCTGCACGGGTACTGGTTTCCTCCTGAGGAGGTGGCACCCAGGCAGAGCGGGTTTTCCCATCACGTCAGATGGGTAACGTGAAGCTGTGACAAGGTCTGGGGGGGCACGTGTCACACACGAAAGCCCAACAAAGGCCTGGCACGAAGGATCACGCCTGCATTCCGGAGAATTTGGGAGGCCGAGGTGGGAGGACTGCTTGAGCTCAGGAATTTGAGACCAGCCTGGGCACCACAACGACACCGTCTCTACAAAACATTTAAAACTTAGCCAGGAATGGTGACGCGCCTGTGGTCCCAGCTACTTGGGAGGCTGAGACAGAGTGAGCTGTGATCCTCACACTAAACTCCAGCAGGGTGACAGTGAGTGAGACCCTGTCCCAAAAAACGTATTTACAGGCGCGGTGGCTCGTGCCTGTAATCCAAGCGCTTAGGGAGCCCAAACCGGGTGGATCACCTGCGGTCAGGAGTTCTGAGACCAGCCTGGCCAACACGGAGAAACCCGGTTTCTACTAAAAATACAATTAGCTGGGCGTGGTGGCTCACGCCTGTAATTCCAGCCACTTGGGAGGTTGCAGGAGGAGAATCGCTTGAACCAGGGAAGCGGAGGCTGCAGTGAGCGGAGACTGTGCCGCTGCACTCCAGCCTGGGCTACAGAGTGAGACGCTGTCTCACCAGAAGTATCAGAAGAGCAAGAGAGAAAACAAGGTTACTGTGAAGCTGCTGGTTCCCTGTGCTTGCGTCTTGTGTACACTGGAATTTCATGTAACAGGCTTTTTTCCCTTTTTATTTTTATTATCACTGTTTTGAGAACGTAGTCTCGCTCTGCTGCCAGGCTGGAGTGCGGTGGCGCGATCTCGGCCCACTCCAACCTCCGACTCCCTGGTTCAAGCAATCCTCCTGCCTCAGCCTTCTGAGTAACGGGGACTACAGGCGCACACCACCACGCCTGGCTAACTTCTGTATTTTTAGTAGAGATAAGTTTTCACCATGTTCGCTGGGATGGTCTCGATCTCCTGACCTCGTAATCTACCTGCCTCCGAAAGTGCTGGGATTATAGGCGTGAGTCACCGCGCCGGGCTGGTTTTTTCGCTTTTCAAAGGCTCTCCCATTTCTCCCTTCCCCTTGGCTGGCTGATGGGCACAGACAGGAGGTGGGGCAGGAGCACCGGTGGAAAGGAAGCACAGAGAACCCCCGCCTCCCTCCGACACCACCAGCCAGGCCAGGCCGAGGACCTGGCATCGCTGGACCCGGGCTGTCCCTCGCAAGCCCCGCAGTCATCCAGGCTCAGAGAGCCAGGCCAGGTAAGCGGAATCAGTTCAGGGTTCACGTCCCGGCTCTGCACATGCGGCCTTGGGGGGGCTCTCCAAACATACTTGGGCTTCACCTGCGTCCCTGGAAAGTGGGGGTACCTGCTGAGGTTCTGGGAAGGGGAGATTATGAAAGCCCTAGGACCCTGCTCGGCAAGGACCGGGCCCAGGAGCAGCGCAGGAGGGTCCAGCAACGCCCTCTGGCCGGATCCTGGGACCTGAGAGGTGAAGACCACCCCGAACCTGTCTCAGTCTGAGCCTCTGCCTTTCCTCCCGGCAGCAGGGAGCGGACTCTCCTCTCCCGGATTCGCCGTGGTGGATCGCGCTCACCCTCCAGCAGCTCCACGTGGCCCCAGTCCTTCCTGCGGTCTTGCTCTTGCTCCCGGGGGCTGGCGGACGAGCTCCTCCTGGGGCCGCAGAGGCCACCGAGGGTGCCTGAGGGGGAGACGAGGGCGGCTGAGGCGGGCCGGGCGTGTGGGCGGGGATCTCCAAAACGGCAAAAGAGCCCTAACCCCAGCGGAAACGCGCTGAGCACGGGCCTGAAGTTGGAAACAAACTAACAGAGTGAGGGTGCAAAGGGCCCCGGCGCGGCGAACACGGGCGCAGAGCTGCGGCGAAAGGGCTCCTCGCCCTCCAGGTGCGGTGGGTCAAAGGTTAACAGCCCTAAACCCCACACCTGGGGGTCAGGAGGCTGCAGAAGAAACCACGAGTCAGAGGTCAGAGCGCACTGAGCAGACTCCGCCGGGAGAGCGGGCAAGGGCGAGTGGAAAACGGGGCTCGGTCGGTGGACTCCGGACACCCAGCCGCAAAGGGCAAAGGTCAAAGCGCCAAAGGCCCCCCTGAGCGAGAAAAGCCAAAGATCACGGCCGCACGAGGAGGAGCGACGGCCGCACGAGGAGGAGCGGCGGCCGCGGCGTGGCCCCCGGGCTGCCTGGCCGTCTCCCTTCGCTTTACCTTCTTCGGCGGGGAGCCCTGGGCGGCCGCAGGGCCACAGGCCCCGTCCGAGACGCGCCGCAGAGCGGCCCCAGAGAACCGCCATCACGCACGAGAGTCCGGGAGCCGCCGCCGCAGCCCGCGCCTGCGCAGGCGTCCGCCCCGCCTGACGGAAGTCGTAGTTTCATGGCCGACGGCGGCCGCAAAGGGACGCCGCGGCCGGAAGTGCACCGTCAGAACTACAACTCCCAGGATGCAGCGGGACCCGGAGGCGCGAAGGCATGCGCTGGTGGAACGCTCGGATTGGCTCCTCTCGCTGTCTTCAAGGAGGGGGCGGGACAGAGAGATTGCCGTGGTAACTGGGGGTGGACTCTCAGTCTGTCTTCCCGAGGACCTCACCCTGGGACATGCTTTCTCTTTTTCTTTCTGTTTTTTTTGGACGCGGTGTGGCCCAGGCTGCAGTGCAGTGGCGCGATCATAGCTCAACGCAGCCTCGAACTGCTGGGCTCAAGAGATCCTCACCACTCGGCCTCCCAAAGCGCGGGGGTTGCAGGCGCGGCCCACGTGCCCTGGTTTTTTTGTTTTGTTTTGGAATACTCATCTAGGCTGGGTGCGGTGGCTCACGCCTGTAATCCCAGCACTTTGGGAGGCCAAGGTGGGTGGTTCACCTGAGGTCAGGAGTTTGAGACCAGCCTGGCCAACATGGTGAAACCCCGTCTTCAAAAAAAAAAAATAAATAAATGGAATACTCATCTAATATTGGGGACGGTGTCTGCAATCTAGAGATTCCTGTCTGCAACCTTCATTGCTCCAATGACAATTTTGGGGTAAGAGCTATTAGGATCCCGTCTTCGTGGAGGATTTGGAGGCTCAGAGCAGACGACCAACTTGCCGGAGACACAGCACGCACAACATCAGGGAGGCTGGAAGGAGAGAAAGCCCCAGTCCACGAGACTCCCAGCCTCCAGCATCAGTTTACCCTCCAGTCCCCAAGCCCTCAGGGGCAGGGGCAGAATGGAGCAGCGGGCGTGGATTCACCTGCTAAGTGGGGCAAGGTCATGGGAATGAAATAACCCGAGGCCTGGAGCCTGTCCTGGTCTCCCCGCGATCCTCCCCAGGACAAGCAGGGCTGGAGCTTTAGAATGGAACCTGGAAGGCGTGCCCACCTGTGTCCTTCCGCTGGGGGAACAGGCCAGAATGGGGAGCACTGGCTCTGGGTGCAGCTGGCATGTGAAAGGTGAGATTAGGAATATCTAGGGGTAACTGCGTTCCAAGCTGATGTCACAAGTGCAAAGGGAGGCCGGTTCAGTGGCTCATGCTGTAATCCCAGCACTTTGGGAGGTCAAGGCAGGCAGATCACCTGAGGTCAGGAGTTCGAGACCAGCCTGGCCAACATGGTGAAACCCCGTCTCTCGTAACAGTACAAACATTATCCAGGCGTGGTGGCAAGCATCTGTAATCCCAGCTACTCGGGAGACTGAAGCAGGAGGATCACTTGAGCCCAGGAGTTCCAGACCAGACTGGGCAATCGAGATAGTTAGATCCAGTCTCTACCAAAGGGAAAAAAAAAAAAAAGGGCCTGGTGCGGTGGCTCACGCCTGTCATCCCAGCACTTTGGGAGGCCGAGGCGGGTGGATCATGAGGTCAGGAGCTCAAGACCAGCCTGGCCAACATGGTGAAACCCCGTCTCTACTAAAAATACAAAAAATTAGCTGGGCATGGTGGCGCGCACCTGTAGTCCCAGCTACTTGGGAGGCTGAGGCAGGAGAATCACTTGAACCCGGGAGGCGGAAGTTGCAGTGGGTAGAGATCCCGTCACTGCCCTCCAGCCTGGGTGACAGAGCAAGACTCCCTCTCAAAAACAAATGAAAAAAAAAGTTAGCCAGGCATGGTGGTGCACACCTGTGGTCCCAGCTACTTGGGGGGCTGAGGTGGGAGGATCACTTGAGCCCGGGAGGTTGAGGCTGCAGTGGGTTGAGATCACGCCACTGCACTCCAGCCTGGGTGACGGAGCAGGACCCTGTCTCGAAACAAAACAAGTGTGAAGGCCCTAAAGTAGGAACGAGTGAGAATGGAGGAGCAATTTGAGCAGAATGGGGCTGGGGACGACCACACTGGGGCTCCGGAGGCCTCAGCTCAAGCTGTCATCACTTTCCCCATCAGCCCAGAACAAGGACTGGACCTCACTCTGGAAGCGCCTGGCAGCCTCCTTACGGCACATTCCAGACGCTGCTGCCCACGCCAGCCTGGGCGCGCTGATGCCACCGGCTGGGAATGTTTTCAACAGATAGCAGCATCCTCCCTCACCCACCTCCGTCCACCCCAGGGTGCCCCAGCGGGCTGTGACCTCAGACCTCATTCACTCCTGCGGTCACCTTCCTGGCCCCGGAAGAGCAGGGCCTGGTGTCCCAAGACCTACAGACGTCCCCTGTACTCCTGCAGGCTGGCAGAGCCAGTAGCCTGGGTGGAAACCAAGACTTCTGAACTATTTCACCATTCCTTATGGGTTAGTCTTTTCTTCCGTCTGATGAGACATCAGACCCCCTAAACCAGTGATTCCCCAAGGGCCAGATTCCCGAATCTTAGCAGCAAGAAAGTTACTCTCAGCCGCACGTGGGGGCTCACACCTGTGATCCCAGCACTTTGGGAGGCCGAGGCGGACAGATCACCTGAGGTCAGGAGTTCAAGACTAGCCTGGGCAACATGGCCCGTCTCTGCTAAAAATATGAAAATTAGCCGGGCATGGTGGCAGGTGCCTGTAATCCCAGCTACTTGGGAGGCCAAGGCAGGAGAATCACTTGAACCTGGGAGGCAGAGGTTGCAGTGAGCTGAGATCGGGCCACTGCGCTCCAGCCTTGGGCAATGTAGCCAAACCCCGTTTCTACGAATAATACAAAAAAATTTTGTTGGGTGTGGTGGTGCCTGCCTGTAGCCCCAGCAACTCGGGAGGCTGAGATGGGAAGATGTAGGGTGGCTTGAGCTGGGAGGGGGAGGCTGCAGTGAGCTGTGATTGCACCACTGCACTCCAGCCTGGGCAACCGAGCGAGACCCTGTCTCAAAAAAACAAAAGAACCTAACCTGGGTTTTGGCATAAGATGACAGTTTCTGAAACAGGGCATTGCCGAAATTCCAGGCTCAAAACTCTGTGGTCCCTTCCACATTTTAACGGCATCTGTCTCCGCCACTCATGTGTTAAATAAATACAATATTTTTTCTTAAGTTTTAAAGAGACTTAGCATCACCATTAGAAGTGGGAAACCAGATGTCTGTCGGGGAGGGTTGGCCTACGCCTGTAATCCCAGCACTTTGAGAGGCCGAGGCAGGCGGATCACCTGAGTTCGGGAGTTCGAGACCAACCTGACCCATGGAGAAACTCCGACTCTACTAAAAATACAGAATTAGCTGGGCATGGTGGCTCATGCATGTAAGAGGCTGAGGCATGAGAATCACTCGAACCTGGGAGGCGGAGGGTGCTGTGAGCCAAGATCACGCCGTTGCACTCCAGCCCAGGCAACAAGAGCAAAACTCTGTCTCAAAAAAACCAAAAAAAAACCCTAAAATTAGCTGGCTGTGCTGCATTGCACCTGTAATCCCAGCTACTCTGGAGGCTGAGGAAGGAGAATCACTGGAACCAAGGAGGCGGAGGTTGCAGTGAGCTGAGATTGCGCCACTACACTCCCTTCTAAGCAAGAGAAGGAGATTCTGTCTCAAAAAAAACAAAAACCAGAACGAAACAAAACAAACCCCAGAAAGTCGAGAATTGCCAGATGGAAGGGGATGGCCCCAGGTCCCTGTAGACCCTGTGACAAACGACCACAAACTTGGTGCCTTAAAGCAACATTCATGTTTTTTTGTTTGAGACAGAGTCTTGCTCCGTCACCCAGGCTGGAGTGCAGTGGCACGATCTCTGCTCGCTGCCACCTCTGTGTCCCAGATTCAAGTGATTCTCCTGCCTCAGACTCCAGAGTAGCGGGGACTACAACAGGTGTGTGCCGCCACGCCCAGCTAATGTTTCGTATTTTTAGTAGAGATGGGGTTTCACCCTGTCAGCCAGGACGGTCTCTATCTTCTGACCTTGTGATGCACCCACCTCGGCCTCCCAAAGCGCTGGGATTACAGGCGTGAGCCACCGTGCCCGGCCAAAGCAACATTCATTTTCTTACATTTCTGGAAATGGGAAGTCCCAAATCAGGAAACACTAGGCTGAAATCAAAGCATGTGCAGGCCTTGCTCCCTCCGGAGGCCCCGAAGGCTCCTTCCTGCCTCTCCCAGCTTCTGAAGGCTCCAGGCGCGATCTCGGCTCGCTGCAACCTCCACCTCCTGGGTTCAAGCGGTTCTCCCGCCGCAGCCTCCCGAGCAGCTGGGATTACAGGCGTGAAAAGGAGCGAGGCTTTGATGCCTGCCACAGTGTGGATGCACCTTGATGACGTCACGCCCAGTGAGATAAGCCAGACACAGAAGGCCACTCAGCATGTGATCCCCTTTATATGAAATGTCCAGGACAGGCGTGTCCACAGAGGCAGGAAAGGGATGTGTGGGTGCCAGGGGCAGGCGGAGGGGACGGGGAGTGACGGCTGATGGGAACGGGGCTTCTTCTTGGGGTGATGGAATTTTCTGGAACTTGATGGTGGTGGTAGTTGCACAGCTCTGTGAGGTACTAAAACCACTGAGCCACAGGGTGTCAGTGGGTGAATTTTGTGGTATATGAATGAAGCTTTCGAGGAGTCACTAAAGAAACTCAGATGCCTGGGGTGGGGCCGGCCTCCCAGGTGTGTGTCCCATCCCCCATCCTTCAACACAGGGCCCCAGATCACCCTTCTGGGCGGGCACGGATACTCCGCGAAGGAAGACCTGGGCTCCTGCTGGCGAGAAGGTAGAGGACATTTCTTCAGTGTCTGCTGCTGTGCCCTCTGCCCAGCGTGCTCCGTGGAGGGTCTCATTTTATTCCTCCAGACGGCTCTTTACCGGCCCATTTTATGGAGGCGGAACCGAAGCTTGGGGAGGTGGAGCGAGGCTTGCAGGGCCCCTGGGGTGCCAGCCGCAGGGCTCTAGTGGGGGAAGCCAGGCCAGGCTGGACTTCAGACACGGGGACCCCGACCTCATCTCAGTAGCAGGGCCCTGAGACTGTGGCACCTGCCACACCCTCTGTGTGACCTGCCTAAGCCAGGAAGAGAGGGTCAGGAGATCCCTGAGCCACGAGGAGGGCATCCCGGCGTCCAGCTGGACCGGTTGTCCCTGCAGAGGGTTCCCCAGCAGGACAGGCTGGTTGCCATGTCTTCACCCTGGTGCTATTTAAAGGCGGGTGCCACCTGGGGCTGTGGCCACAGGACCAGGACTGGGCTGCTGGGAGCCAAGGGAAGGGACTGGAATCTGGGGTTGTGCCCTGTGTCCCCACATCGGAGGTCGCTGTCCCTCTCAGGCCTCGGTTTCCCCACTTGTCAATGCCTCTTCTTGGCTGTGAGTCTGTGAAGGGCACTGGGCTCACCTTTTGGGGCCCAGGGCATGTGGCAGGCAGGGGAGGGGTGGGGGCCAGCCACCTTGCTGGGTGGTTCCCCGTGGGTCCTGGGGTGTGGCTTTAAGTGAGGAGCCAGTGCGGATGTGAACAGGGCCGCTGCATTCCTGCCGCCTCCGATGTGCCCTGCCAGCCGGCTACCCACGGGTCTACCTGGCTATCCTCCCACCCGCCACCTACCTGCCCAAACACAGGTCCCCAGCCGTCGCCTGCCCATATACCCGCATCCCCAACTCTGGTGAGCCTGGCTTTCCGGATAGTACCATCTGGGGGGAGAGAGGTCCCACCACGGCATGCCCAGGAGCCTGGCAGGGGCTGCCAGGGGCAGGACCTTCCGCGTCCCTCTCTGTCCCTCAGCATCTCCGCCTGTGTCTCGTCTGTGTCTCTCCTTGCCATTTTCCCTGTGTTCCTCCTCTGGGTCGCCTGTCTCTCTTTTCCGTCTCCTGTCTCTGTCTCTTGTCTCTGTCTCCCTCTGGGTCTCTGCGGCCTGCGTCTCACACTCCTGCCCCCGCAGCCCGAGGTCCTAGCCCGCCCGGGGACTCGGCTGACTCACGGACACGCCCCGCGAGACAAACACAAGCGCGGAGGCCGAACGTCCTGCACGGCCGCGCCCCCTCCCGCCCCCGAGGCGCCCCATTGGCCAGCACCTCTGCCCGGCCCCGCCCCCGAGGCGTCCCATTGGCCCGGCCGAGCGAAGGTAGAACCGCGGACCCCAGGAGCGAAGAGCCCGCTGCGAACCGGGCGCCGGGCCATGCGCCGCCGCCTGTGGCTGGGCCTGGCCTGGCTGCTGCTGGCGCGGGCGCCGGGCGCCACGAGAACCCCCAGCGCGCCGCGGAAACCGCGTAGCTACCCGCACCTGGAGGGCGACGTACGCTGGCGGCGCCTCTTCTCCTCCACTCACTTCTTCCTGCGCGTGGACCCGGGCGGCCGCGTGCAGGGCACCCGCTGGCGCCACGGCCAGGACAGTGAGTGCAGGGCGGCGGGGGTCCAGGCGGAGGGCAGCGGGTGACGGCCAGCGGCATAACGGTGACCTGCGCCCGCGGGGGAGTCCCGTAGGCTCCTCGGTGCAGCGTTGGCCTCAGTTTCCCCCGACTGCGATGGACGCAGCCCGCCTCGTGGGAGGGCTGGACTGTTAAAGCGAAGGCTGCAGTGGGGGGCCCGGCTCAGGGGTGGAGAAGGGTCAGTGCGGAACAGTCCTGCGGGCGGGGCCCCTCCATCTGCAGGTGGGAAACTGAGGCTCCAGAGGAGCCCAGCTGCATGGGGGCAGAGGTCAGCTTGACCTCTGGATCCCTGACATCACAAAATCAAGTCAGGCGGCCTGAGTGGGG
Source organism: Cacajao melanocephalus (assembly GCA_963573385.1). NCBI lineage: Eukaryota > Metazoa > Chordata > Mammalia > Primates > Pitheciidae > Cacajao > Cacajao melanocephalus. The sequence continues at coordinate 12,767 of CAUYLG010020055.1, read as the reverse complement.
GCCCCTGTGCTTCTTCCCAGACACCCCACGTGGCAGGTGAGGAGGAGGAGGCCACAGAGGGGATGGGACTTCCCCACCGTCACACTGACCGCTGGTGGAGCGGGGTCCCCGTCCCCAGGGCCTGCCCGGCACACAGCACGCGCTGTGTTAGTGGACTGGCAGGAGAGGAGAGCCAGGCAGGAGAGGAGAGCCAGGGGATGTGGGCATAACCCAGAGGCCAGGGGAGTCGGTGTCCCTGCTGGGCAGGGGCGCTGGGGAGGGGACCAGGGCCGCTGGCGGCCGCCTGAATCATCCCCTGCCCTTCCCAGCGCTTTCATCTGGGTGCCAAGGCCCTCATTAGGCTGCACGTGACGAGGGCGGATGGGCGACTGGCTGGGCCGGTCCATCTGTGGCGGGCATGGCCAGGTGGGGTGGCCTCAGGCCAGGGCAGAGGCCTGGCTCTGCTGCGTGGCCTGTGACAGTGATGGGGGTCAGGGCTAGCTGAGGGCTCTCCTGACCTGCATGCACTCGCTGGTCACCCATCGGGCACCTCATGGGTGCTGTGCTAGGCATGGGGGACCCAGCGGTGACAGATGCCCACTGTCCTGGGGCCCCCAGAGCAGTGAGACATGTGAACAGGGTGCAGGCGGGTGCACAGGAAAGAGAACGGTGGTGCTGGGAGGCACCCTGCCGGGGAGGGGAGGCATGGGGCGAGGAATGGCCGGGGAGATAGTGACAGATGCCACGGACGGTCTCAAAAACACTCCCATGTGCTCTGGAAGGCTGGGCCGGGAGGCTGCCCTGAGGAGCCTGCCCTTTGACAGGGAGCTGACCAGGCACACGAAGAAACGTGCACCTGGCTGAGGGAGCGGCGGGCACCAGGGTGAGGCGTGCGGGCCGGGCCCAGGGTCCTTGCTGGACAAGACTCTTCGGCTCAGGGTGGGGCAGGGCTCACCCACGGCCACCCACAGATGATGGTTCCAAATCTGGCTTTGCCACTCCTGGGCCTCAGTCTGCCCATCTGCGATGTGGGCACAGCTGGCACCTCCCACCTGGGGCTGCTGAGCGGGCTTGGTAGGGTGCAGAGGGTGTAGAACAGTCGGCATACAGTCGGCGCTCAAGCATGCCTGTGGTGTTCCATAAATCCCCGGCCTCCAGTCCAGAGCTCTGAGTCCCAGTGACGGCGTCGGCAGAGCCACTGAGCTGTTAGGGCCGGGACTGGGGGCTCCACGGGGTGGCACCTGTCGCTGGGTCCATTTACTGTTAGCAGTCCAGGCAGGCCCTGCCCCTCTGACTCCCACATCCCTCTCCCAACCTTCCTCGTGTTCCTGCACCCCTGGTGTCCCTCTGGGTGTCTAGGACCCCCACACCCCTGCACAGATGCTGCTCTTGGGCTGAGCTGCAGGGACAGTGCCGACCTGGCTTGGTGGGCTCTCCCATGGGGTCCTCATCCATCCCTGCACTCCCTCCAGCTTGTGGGGGCCATCCTACCTCCCGTTCCCTCCGACTGCTCCTTGCTCCTCCCTCACGTGCTGGGTGCTCCTGGTGTGTTGTGGTCCCCGGGAGGATCCTCGGCGTCCATCGTGGTCCTGGGGGGGAGGGCTCCCGGGTGTCTGTCAAAGTCAAGAGAGAACTTGTGGTCCCAGGGGTGCTCCTGGGAGTGTCCCTCGTGATCTCAAGGGTGCTCCCGAGTGTCCACCATGGTCCTGGTGGGGATCCTGGTGTCCATCGTGGTCCCTGGAAGGATCCTGGGTATCTGTCATGGCCCAGGCGGGGGCCTCCCAGGTGTCCGTCGTGGTCGGGAGAGGACTCGTGGTCCCAGGGGTGGTCCTGGGTGTCTGTCCTGGTCGCGAGGGTGCTCCTGGGTGTCCATCGTGGTCCCCAGGAGGGTCCTAAGTATGTTGTGGCCCGGGGGGTGGCTCCCGGGTGTCCACCGTGGTCTGGAGGCGGGAGGGACTCCCAGGTGTCCGTCGCGGTCTCAGGGTAGGGGGCTCCTGGGTGTCTGTTGTGCTTGGGAGAGGACTCGTGGTCCCAGGGGTGCTCCCGGGTGTCCACTGTGGTCTGAGGGTGGGGGGGGCTTCTGGTGCCTGTCGTGGTCCTGAGGACCCTGCACGCAGCACGGTGGACACCCAGCGCTCAGGGTGAGCTTGTGCCAGTGTGAGCAGGTGTGAGTCAGCAAAGCCCTGCCTGTCCCCCGCCTCCCCCAGGCATCCTGGAGATCCGCTCTGTACGCGTGGGTGTCGTGGCCATCAAAGCAGTGTCCTCGGGCTTCTACGTGGCCATGAACCACCGGGGCCGCCTCTACGGGTCGGTGAGTACTGGGCAGGGCTGGGTGGCTCGGGCGGGTGGGGAGGGTCGGCCGGCCTCACCCCCACCCCCGTCAGCGGCTCTACACGGTCGACTGCAGGTTCCGGGAGCGCATCGAGGAGAACGGTCACAATACCTACGCCTCTCAGCGCTGGCGCCACCGCGGCCAGCCCATGTTCCTGGCACTGGACAGGAGGGGGGGGCCCCGGCCGGGCGGCCGGACACGGCGGCACCACCTGTCCACCCATTTCCTGCCTGTCCTGGTCTCCTGAGGCCCCGAGAGGCTCCCGAAGGTGCCTGGGCCGGCAGCGAGGGGCCCTAGCCACGCCTGTTCTTCCCCTTGCTGGCTCTGTGAGCACTGAGTGCCCACTGCGTGCAGGCACTGGGGACAGAGCACAGGAGCCCCAGGGGGAGCCCCAGCCTGAGGGGCGAGCGGCCACCAGTCAGGTCCAGTCCTGAGATGGCACCTCGAGGAGGAATCAGCGCCGCCTGGGCTGAAGATGCGGACGCTAAAAGGTGGAGGAGTCATCCCAGGCAGGGCCCCACAGAGGCAAGTGCTCAGGGGAAGGAGTGAGGCTGGGCAGAAGAGAGGAGGGAAGGGCAAGGGTGAGGAAGGGGCCAGGGAGATGGTGACACAGACTTCCAAGCCGTTCCTGTTCCGGGAATCTGCAGATGCAGTGCCTGACACGGACAAAGGGACCTGCAGGTGGGAAGGAGACAGGAGGGCATCGGGGTGGGGGGCTCGGGGCCCCAGTGTCCTCATGGGGTCCCCACGCAGGAGGCGGCAGGGTGAGAGCCAGAGAGAGATGGGAATGGGCTGTGCTGTGGCCATGAAAGGCAGGAAGGGCCCCCAGCTGACGGATGTGGGTGCCTCCAGACGCTGGGAAAGGCGGGAAACGATCCCCTGGAGCACCCCCGGGAGGGACAGGCCCTGCCCCGGCCTTGATATTAGTCCAGTGGGACCCATCTTGGACTCTGCCCTCCAGAACTGCCAGAAAATAAATGTTTTGCTTTAAGCCGTCAAGTGTGTGGTTCTTCGTTATAGCAGACGTCAGGAATGCGCAGTCTCTGAAATTGTTTCAATGATGAAATAAGCCTCCGTGTTCCTCGGACCCCCGGGAACGGCAGAGGCTGAGGACAGGAGCCATGTCGGTGCAGGGCAGGCCGGCCATGGGGTGGGGGCGGCCTCACCGGTGCCCAGCGCCGTCCCGATGTCCTGATTCTGCTGGGGCTTCTCCCTGCAGCCTTGGGAGTCACACTCCAGCCAGAGAAAAGGGCAGAACCCAGAGCTCAGGTCCACCCCTGCTCCACAGCCTCAACCCCCTGGGCCCATCTCTGGGTCTGCACATGGGGCGACAGCACCATTGCCCGGGCGGGGAGCATCCCTCCTGGTGAAGGGCTCCAGCCCCAGCCGCCGCCTTCCACATACATCCAGGACAACCGGGCCGAGGCACTTAGCCTGAAAAGAAAAGCCCTTCTGGGAAGGGAGGGCCGTGCCCACCCCCCGAGCGCCTCTGCTCACCCTGCAGAGAAGGGGACCCCTCCCCAGGGGACACTTTTGGCTGGCATGGAGTGGGTAGAGGCTGGGGCCGTGCTCAGCACCCTGCCGTGCCCAAGACGGCCCCAGGGTGGCAGTGTGAAGGGGAGCTCAGCCCCCACCGGCCAGCTCAGAGGGCATCGCTCTTTGAGTTCTGTTGCTTGGGGCTACACACGGTCTCCACGCTGAAGTAAAACCGTGGCTGGCACCCACGCAGGAATACTGCGTGTGCTGCAAAGCAAATGGTCAGCAGTTTGTTCTGAAATGGAACGTGAAACGAGTGTGCAGCCAGCCCTTCTGGGCGCCGACAACCCCGGGCAGAGACACCCCTGTTCACACGGAAGCCAGAACGCAGATGCTCTCAGCAGCTGATTCACAGGCCAGAACCTGGGTGCCTCCGGCGCCCTCAGGCAGTGGGGTGGGGGCCCACCACAGAGAGGAGCAGCCCGGGTCCCAGCACAGCCACTCTCCAGGAAGTCGCCGGCGGCAAAAATGAACCAACCCCAAACTGCTGCAAACTGCGCTTCCGCTTAGAAACTCCCGAGCAATGGGGCCAACGGGGAGAGGGTGGCAGTGGTGCGGGCCTCACAGCGCCACCTCTGCCCGTGCAGCAGGCTCCTGGGGCGGTGAAAGCACCAGGGTCAGCCACCTGTTACTGCTGTCTCATCCGTGAGTCATGCGGCCTCACAGCCCCCACCGCGGTGCCTGTGTCCCTGAGGCTCGTGCCTGGGTGGGGCGACCCGGCCCGTCCTGCTCCTCCAGCCGCCCCACAGGAGGGAAGTCCCAGCCTCTGTGCAGGCACAAGACCCAGCGGCACCTCCGACAATGGCCCTCCAGCTGAGCCCACAGGCCCCGCAACCCCAGGCCTCACCTGCCCAGCTCTCCCCTCCAGCTCCAACTCCCAAGCAGCAGCACAGACGCACAGAACCCAAGCCTCGTCTCCCTAGACGCCTCCCGACTCAAAGCTCTGTCTTTCCAACAGGAAGCCGACTTCGGCCTGCAGGAGCCCCCACCGGCTGCCGCATGAATCGCACAGACTCAGCGCCTGAAACACATCTGGTCTCTCAGTGCGGAGGTCAGAAGTCCTGAAGCCCAGGACAATCCACGGTCGCCTCCCTGTGTCAGCGTCCTCAATGCAACCTCATCCGCGGGCGCTGGGTATGTTACCTTGTGAGGTGCCGAGTCTGAGGGTCCCGGGCAGGCGGCCTGGCCATCCTCAGGGTCGGCACTCTGCCCTGCTGGCCACGGTCGCTGAAGTCACACCGCTTCTCTCAGGCTCCGTGACCCCGAGTGCGTCCACCCGGAGGGCTCACCACGGCGTTGTTTCAGCAGCAGAAGCCCAGGAGCTGCCAGGGCGTGGTTCAGACAGGTGGGATCCGAGTTGCCCGGCCGAGGGGGCTGACGCAGACACGTCACGGGACGTGGCAGTGAGGAACACGGAGCGGAGCAGAGGGCAGGAGTCTCTGGAGCACAGGTGGGGGCGGGGGGCACGTGCCTCCCACTCGCAGGACCTGTCCACAGCGGAGGGACACAGGTGGTCCTGCGGCGTCTCCTCTGCTATCCATCTACACTGCCTGATGCTTGGGTCCCGGGATTGTGGGCTCTTCAGCAACTGAGATGAACCCATCGCCCCGGCTCCCTGAGCCCGCACGCCCCCACGGCTCGCGAGCTGTGCCCGTGCCCGCTGCGCCCCAGGCCAGGCATCCCGCCACCCTGAGCAGTGGGGCCCGGCTCCTCAGAAGGGGCCAGGACCCCAAGTGGTGGAGGGGCGACCAAGGGTGAGGTGGAGGTGCTGGGCCCTGACGCCTTCACGCTGGCTTGTTTCTGGTTGTAAATTTCACAGTCCAGCAACACTGCCACCCTGCGGAACGTCGCCAGGTCGGCCCTCCTGGGCCCTGAGCCCCAGGCCCCGCAGGAGGCACAGATGCCCTTTCCAGACACGCGGGCGCAGAAGGAAAGCCACGGCACGCCACCTGCTTCTCTTTGTAAGTGGTGTATTTTAAATAGCTTTCAAGATACACATATTTTTTCCTTTAAAAAAGTCTGCTGGAGCAGTCTTGTTCTTGAATTTTGCTGGTCATCCTCATGGTCCCGAGCCCCCAAACTCGTGGGTCGTGGAGGCAGCCGAGGCGGAGGCTGGGGGCCCACACGGCCTGTCCTGGCGGTGCTCGCAGCGCTGGTGGAGCAGCTGGGCCCCATCTTGCCACAGATCATGCATGGCTGCCATGTGAGCTAAAACGTCCATTTATTTCAAAGCAGTAATAATTTAAAATTATAAAAATCTTTCCGCCGCTGAACGTTTAGAGGGTGAGGTTAGACAGAGGACGGGGAGGCTGAGGGTGCCCCAGAGGGGACCGTGTGGCCCACGCCTTCCCAAGCCAGGGGGCCGGTGGGCTGGGCCCAGGTCCTGCCCTGGAACAGGCCGGGCCTGCAGTGCTGACCAGCCAAGAGCGGCACCGCTGGGGCACCCGGTCTGCGGGTGCCACGTGGCGCCGGCTGAGGGTGGGTGGGAGAGGCCTCGCACTTCCCCCGCAGCCTCAGGCGCCGCAGGCAGGGGTGGTGCCGGCCGACGCGGGCTCAGGAGTTACTTGTAGCATTCTCGTTGCTGGGCGAGCTGGAGGAGGAGGAGGACGACGACGAGGAGAAGCTCACCCCAGTCAGGCCCGGGGGGTTCGTGGCCGTGTTCTGTCCCGTGAGGCTTTTTCGGCAGACGGGGCAGCTGTCGTGCTTTGTGGGGACAGAGGCGAGGGCGGGAGAAGGGGCGGGTTAGAGCAGGCAGGCGGCGGCGGCGAGGGTGGGCGGGCGGGCACTCACCTGCTCCAGCCAGGGCACGATGCAGCCGTCGTGGAACAGGTGGTTGCAGGGCAGCTGCCGCACGCGCTCGCCCAATGCATAGTCGTCCTTGCACACGGGGCACTCGAGCCCAGAGCCTGCAGGGTAGGGGTACAGTCATGGCAGCATGGGGGCCTGCCAAGCCTTCCAGGGCGGGCTTCACCACAGCCTTGGCCAGAGGCCACCCACGAGCTCAGCCAGGGGAAGAAAAACTGTGTATGCCCCCTGGGCCGCTGGAGGGACCTGGACGGAACCCTCTCCTCTAAGCCGACCTTCAGAAAAATGCCCGAGGCCAGGCGAGGCGGCTCACGCCTGTGATCCCAGCATTTTGAGAAGCCAAGGCGGCAAATCACCTGAGGTCAGGAGTTTGAGACCTGCCTGGCCAACATGGTGAAACCCCATCTCTACTAAAATTATAAATATTAGGCGGGCATAGCGGCGGGTGCCTGTAGTCCCAGCTACTCGGGAGGCTGAGGCAGGAGAATCGCTTGAACCCGGGAGGCGGAGGTTGCAGTGAGTTCAGATCGTGCCATTGCCCTCCAGCCTGGGCGACAGAGCGAGACTCCATCTCGACGAAGAAGAAACACCCTGAAAGCCGAGGCGGTGCGGCTGGGCTCTCATACCTACGTGCTCCTCGGTGACGGGGACGGTGGGGAGGGCCTGGATTTTCTCTTTATCTGCCGGTGGGGGGCCCGTGTTTTCAAACTGATTGAGGAGCTGAAAGACAAGAGTTGAGAGTGCGGGAGCTCCTCAGGGGCCCGGCTCGGGGCTCGGAAACTCGAGGCTGTGGAACCTGCAAAAGCACCGAGGCCGCGTTTGTCCTGGGCTCGGGCCCCTGGAGCCCGCCCCAGGTTGAAGGCCACCGTGGCACCCACGCGGCACTGCCCTGCTCCCGGGTCCCTGCCGGCAGAGTGGGGTGGGCTGCTGTGAGGGTCAGGTCCTGCCAGTGACCAAACGCTCCAAGGGCTCCTCAGCAGGGCTGGGACTGGCAGCGCCTGGAACCAGGTCAGGGTGCGACCTCTCAGAAGAGGGGCCGAGGGACCGTGTGGCTGTACGAGTCCTCCGCGCGGTTTCGCTACAGCGTTCTTCCGCGTGAACTCAGGAGGAGAAGCCCCAAGGTTGCCAAGACTCAGAAATGGCAGGAGGAAGGCCAGAGCTGCCTCCTCCCATGCCCGATCCCCCTTGACCTTGTGGGGCTTCTTGGGTCTCGGCAGCCCAGCCCCGCACCCAGCAGGCACCCTGGGCGGTGGCCACACTGTACCTGTGTGATGATGGCGTCCAGGCCGTTGGCCCCCCAGGCGTAGTCCATAGGGTTTGAGTGCAGGACTCCCCTGGGCGTGGAAGGTGGGGTTCGAGTGGCTGATGGGGCTAGGGCAGGCGCCTCCCCCACCCCACGCACCAGGGGTACCAGCTGGGGATGGAGACAAGAGCCCCCATCTACTCACCAAGGACCCAGGCTGGGGATGGTGGCGGGCGTGATGATGCCATTAACGAGCTGCTGGATGATCCTGGAACAGAGGGGGCAGTCATGGGGCGAGGCCGCCACACGTGCAGGAGAGGGCCAGGCCTGCCAGGTCCGTGGTGGGCACCAAGGGCAGAGCCAGCATCGGCTGCTAAATTAGCTTCTATTTACTTGTTTTATCATGTATGGGGTCTCACTCTGAGGCCCAGGCTGGAGAGCAGCGGCTCCATCTTGGCTCACTGCAGCCCCGGCCTGCTGGGCTTATCCTCCCGCCTCAGCTTCCCGAGAAGCTGGGGCCACAGCAGAGCTCCACCGCTCCTGGCTACTTCTTTAGAATTAGAAACAGGGCCTCCCTACATTGCTCGGGCTGCTCGTGAAAGCCTGTTCTCAAGCGATCCTCTCCCCTCGACCTCCCAGAACACTTGGATCACAGTGCTGAGCCACACGCCTGGCAAAAGTAGCCACTTTTAAAGATGACTTTTCCAGCAGGTGAGACACACGACCACAGAAGGATCAACAGCCAGCAGCGGGGGCCCAGCGACGTCCCCCAGGCTCTGTCCCGCCAGCAGCAGGGGCCCAGAGACTTCTGCCAGGCTCTGTTCCACCAGGAGCGGGGCCCAGCAATGTCCCCCAGGCTCTGGTCCAAGCCAAGGCCAGGACAGCGTTTGATGACATGCATGTGGGCAGCAGCCTCCCGTGCACATGGGACCTGCTCTGCGGTCAGCCCACACACCTGGAACCAGCACACTTCTGTCTCCGAAGGGCCGTGTGGGGTCCCTGCTCTCAATGGGACACAGCCCGAGGCTCTCGGAGAGTGTGGGGGCCAGGTTGGGGGGTGCTGGAGCGCCTGGCCTGGCGGTCTCTCAAGAGAGCCTGCAGATGACACTGGGCTTCCATAGAACCCGTGCTGGATTCTTTTTTTTTTTTAAATTTTTTAAATTTTTAAATTTTAATTCTCATTTTTCACCATTAGAAGAACCGTGCTGGATTCTAAGCACCAGAACCTACAACCTCACAGCGTGGGGCCCTCTCGGCCACCCCGGGGCCCCCTCACCCTTCCAGCGTGGGGACGCCTTCGTGTCGGCCGGTGGCCCGCCGTGTGGTGAGGCGGGCGCGGGGCTGCCGGGCGCCGTACCGGTGCCGGGACTGGTGCTCTCGCTCCCTCCGGCTCTCGGGGTCCCTGCCGTCGTCAGCCTGCGCCCCGGGAGGGAACGTGGGGATCTCGAAGCTGTCGTCAAAGATGCCGAAAGCAAACTGTCCGTAGCCCTGTGGCAGCGTGAACAGGTGCTGGTCCACATTCTAGGGAGAGGAGGGGGTGTGAGCTCGGAGCAGGCTCCGCGGCCGGGGCGGGTGGGGGGGAGCTGTGCGGTCTGCTGGGGGCGCCAGGGGACCAACACAGAGGAGAAAGCGTGCCAGGCCCTGCTGGGTGCCGAGTGGGAGGGAGACACAGAAAGGGAGGCAAAGGGAGGCGGGAATCGGGCGCAGCCCGCCCTGCTCGTGTGAGATGGAGCAGGCAGACGCCTCAACAGAAGTTTCACTTTCACCTGAGAAACCATCAGCCCCAACCAAGCAGCACGGGCCACCCGTGAGCCCCTGCCCTGGCCCCGGCAGGGACACATTTCCTCCACTGTGCCGGCAGGGAGAGCCCTGGGAGGTGAGGTGGACCCCGCGCAAGGCAGACAGGCTCAGGAGCACGAGGGGGCGGGCAACTCACCTCCAATGGCGGCCGGCTCTGGTCCGTGGGGGCTGCGGAGGGGGCAGAACCGTTTTCTGTGCTCCTGGGGAGAGAGTGCGTGTCAGCAGCAACAGCCGCCCCGGGCCCCCACGTGCCAGGTGCTCCCTCCCCTCAAAAGCCTGTGTTGGGAGAGCAGAAATTTTCCTCAGCACAGCTTCCCGCCTGCCACCACCTCAGGACGAAGCCCTGCAGTCACCGCGGAAACACCGCAGACTTAGCGAGCCCCCTGGGCCACCCTGGCCACAGCGCCACTTGGAGCCGACCCTGGCGTGTGTGGGCAGCCTCACACCAGCATTTGGTGCCATAACCCACTGCTTCTTCCCTAGCCAGTAAACCACAAGGCGTCTCCGTAAACCGGTGCAGACCCCAACAACCTCCGGGTGTGAAAACGTGCAGAGGCCCCACAGCGCCTACCCCAGAGGGCCTGGGTCACCAGATCAGGCGCCGAGGCTGGGGGCAGTGAGTGGCTGCATGTGGCCCCGGCCCCGTCATCACAGACAGGAACCGCGCGCTGCTGCCCGCACAGGTCACCGGCCCTCCCCTCTGGCCCTGGCCCGGCCATCGCAGATGGGAACAGTGTGCTGTGGCCTACACAGAGGAAAGCACTCTGAGAGCCACAGACCCGTGGGCCCTCCTCCCCCTACACCAGCTTTTCCAGCCTCTCCAACAAGGGGCTGCACTACCTGGTCTCTTCCGGAAGCTCCTCGATGAAACCAGACTCGCATCTTGGGCAGATATAATCCTGCAGGAGGGAACAGGAGGCTCGGTCACAGCGATGCCCAGCACCACCTCAAGGTCACCTGCAAAACCCCTCAAGGGCAAGGACAGAGGGGCTATGGACCCAGCGGTCTCTGGCAGGCCAGCCACTCGCAGGCAGGGGCCACTCCCAATCCGTGGGTCCCGGCGGGCAGGGCCCTCAACAAGGCCGAGGAGACCTGGCTCTGCCGGCCACCAACAGATCCTGCTATGGCTCCCAGCGATCTGGACCACCCCAACCTGCCCCCACCACCACAGAGTGGCATTTCCAGAACGCTCTGGCAGCCCCACACCGCCTGTTCCCCTGGCTGGGGGGAGGCCACGCCCATGCTGGCCACACCCGTGCAAGACCCCATCCCCAGGTCCCCCTAGAACCAAGGCCAACACGGTGATGTCCCAGAGGAGAAGCTGCCAGAGGACAGCTGTGTGTGAGCCCCAAAATCAAGTTCACAGCTCCCCAGAACCAGCCTCAAGCCACAGCGTCGCCAAGCAGGCCGCACGGCGGTTTGGATGCCATACCCTGCAGACCTCACGCTGGGCTGGAGAGGCTGCTGGAGGTGCCAGCTTGCGGGGTGGGCCCCTCACGGAGGGCTTGGCCCTTGCTGATGGGGGAGCACCAAGCATTCGTAGGACCTGGGCTGAAAAGCGTGTGGTGCCTCCAGCCTAGCACGATCCAGGCAGATGCCAGTGCCACGCTTCCTACGTGGCCTGCAGAACTAGAAGCCACATCAACCTCTCTCTGTAAATTACCCAGTCTCAAGTGTTCCTTAGAGCAGCATGGAAACGGCCTTACACAGCATGTGTCACTGTGCCAGGGACTCGCAGGGGGGTCCCCAGGTCACCCCCAGGTAACACAAACACAGGGAGAGGAGGCTCCCATGGTGCATGGGACACTGCTGTGAGGGGAGCCAAGGCGAACCCCAGACTCTACGGATACAGGTTCCACGGGGACCTCAGGCTCTGAGATACAGGTTCCATGGGGGACCCCAGGCTCTGAGATGCAGGTTCCACGGGGAACCCCAGGCTCTGAGATGCAGGTTCCATGGGGACCCCAGGGTCTGAAGATGCAGGTTCCACGGGGAAACCCAGGTTCTGGGGATGCAGGTTCCACGGGGAACCCCAGGCTATGGGGATGCAGGTTCCACGGGGAGCCCAGGCTCCGGGGATGCAGGTTCCACAGGGGACCCCAGGATCTGAAGATGCAGGTTCCATGGGGAACCCCAGGCTATGGGGATGCAGGTTCTGCAGGGGACCCCAGGCTCTGGCGATGCAGGTTCCATGGGGGACTCCAGGCTCCAGGGATGCAGGTTCCATGGGGGACCCCAGGCTCTGAAGATGCAGGTTTCCTGGGGACCCCAGGCTCTGAGATGCAGGTTCCACAGGGACCCCAGGGTCTGAAGATGCAGGTTCCATGGGGAACCCCAGGCTCCGGGAATGCAGGTTCCATGGGGAACCCCAGGCTCCGGGAATGCAGGTTCCATGGGGGACCCCAGGCTCTGAAGATGCAGGTTTCCCGGGGACCCCAGGCTCTGGGGATGCAGGTTCCATGGGGGACCCCAGGCTCTGGGGACACAAGTTTCTTGGTGGCTGGATCTTGACCAGCTGTGGTCCCCTCTCCAGCAAGCAAGATCCCAGCCTCACCCGCTGACTCTGGGGAGAAATGGTGACCTGGAGGGCAGTGCCCAAGGGGAGAGCCGATAGCTGGGTCCTGCAGCCCACGTTGCACTGTGCCCGCCTCACTGTTCCTGCCGCTGAAGCACAGGCTGGGCGTGTAGAAGGGGCTGAGGCCAGGTGAGCAAAGGACCCCAGGAGCACGCGAACCCAGCATGAGGGGAGAAAAGCAGAGAATGACATTATCTACAATATATAAAAAGTGCTAGCCGGGTGGATCACCTGAGGTCAAGAGTTCGAGACCAGCCTGGCCAACATAGTGAAACCCCGTCTCTACTAAAAATACAAAAATTAGCTGGGTGTGGTGACGCACACCTGTTATCCCAACTACTGAGGAGGCCGAGGCAGGAGAATCGTTTGAATCTGGGAGGTGGAGGCTGCAGTGAGCCAAGACTGCACCATTGCATTCTAGCCTGGGTGACAGAGTGAGACTCCATCTCAAAAAAAAAAAAAAAAAAAAAAAAAAAAAATGGCTATGCACCGTGGCA